>JARFOD010087146.1:0-18456 GCA_031763545.1 Mopalia muscosa | reverse complement strand
GCTACTGCGGAGAAATGATTGATTTTGACACAAAATGGACGTCGAGTGGTCGTTTTATGTGTAGGTCTAACCCCAAAGTGTTCAATGAAGAAAACGAGATGGTTTAAGTCAGGGTAAGGCCATGTAATAATATATTGGAAGATAAAGTTGTCGAATCGTGGTAGCGTTCTGCTATTGTAAAGGTTAGGAAGCTTCATGTAGAATAGCTACTTTCTCTGTAGTAATGAATGTATATGATGGTATAATTATATTACCGTGTACACGTTTGGTTTTTTCATTTAGCAGAGAAGACCTCGTTGAGTTTAAAGCTTTTGTAAATAGTTTGTTTTAGGTGAGCACAAAATATTTTTTTATGCACGGCGTGACTTCGTGGACACACACAGGGGATAAGTAACATGTAGGTATAAAGATTAAATATGAAAGATGAGCCGTTGTTTTTAGTAATTTAACACTTACCTTTAGTCATGTGAAGATTTCAATACAAATACAGTACAGCCATAAACACGTACTTTGTTCACACAAGTTAAATTTAAGTCAATACAAACCACATTTTTTTCTTATTACGGCCATTGGAACAAAGCTATTCTTTTAGCCCAGTTTCTCCATCCCGTGCGAGAATTTATAAATGTTTTGTGAGGGCACGTGTCAAGCACGTGCTTTTTATCAGGTAATTGTTTGTGCTAAACTTGTCTAAAAGTAGATACATATCAAGAATAACCGAACAAATGTAGTGGCAGATATATAGTCACTTTTCATACGATATTCAATACTTAATTGTCCACATTTTTCTGTAGGACAGCGTCAGTGTAATGCTAAGGTCACATTTACCGCGGCGGCCGTATGGCAGGTCGTTTGACTTTTTATTCATTATTTTATGATATCATAATTATTTCGTGATATCATCAATTCTTTTGATATCATAAAAACACTTGATGATATCAGGAAATGTATTTATGATATCATAAACGTTTTTTTTAATGATATCATCAAATTTAATTGTGATATCATCAAATCAATATATGATGCCAAAAATTGTATTTATGATATCAAAAATTATATTCATGATATCATAAGTGTTGTTTCAGATATCCTTAAATCAATACTTTATTAACATATCAAGAATTCTATTAAAGATATCATTATTTCTATTTATGATATCATTAAATGAATTTACGATATGTTCTAATATGGCGGACAGGCGAACGGTTTTTTAATGAATGCTCCCCAAGAAAGAACTTTTCTTGACAGGGTTACATTAGGTACATTTTATGGTCTAAGTGGCGGTCAAATCTAAGGAGGACAGATATATAAAGCTTTATAAATAACACCTACATTTTACACATCTAGATGTCCATAAAGATGCTCTATTGGCATTATTACCATTGTTCTAGGCAAAACATCACGTGACATTAAAGATAACACGTTGGGTGACTGCCTGTACATGACAAGTAACGCGAGAAAGTACGAGGAAAAAAAATCGATGTATAACATGCATGTCTTGTTGATACAGCTAAGGCCAACAAAAGAAATGTCGTCACCAAACACAAATACTCTCCGTGTTGTCTCAAATTCAGTTACACCAGAAAATAATGCGATACGATCATATTCAAAGATGGGGAATTTCAGTTGTCAATAAATCCCAGAAGAAATTAAGTACATAATGGATCGTAGATACAGGAGCTTAGCTTGCCTTGCCACCATATTCATGCTACCAGTTATTGTTTATTACCTACTAAATATAGCGCTGGCCTCTGAAGGCGGACACTCCTTGGCCAGTGACCCCTGCCCACATAACAAGATTCAGTTGGTTTAGCTTACACGCTCTTGTAGGTAAATATATAAGCTCTTAAATTATACATCCAAGAGCTTTATGTTAATCTGCATGCTAGGAAGGACATTATATTGCTCACTGGTGTTGGAAAAACCCCCAACATAAAATCAATTTTTTAAATGTACATAAAGTTTATATGATGATGGGGCAAAAGGGAGCTTACGTTGTTTCCCATCTTAGAACATATCTTAAATTCTATTGATGTCATCATTAAATCAGTTCTTTTCCATTTATCAATAAATTAGTGAGCACATATAAAAAAAAACAATTAACGATATCTTCAAATCAATTTATGACATCATGAAATACACCTAACGGGCATCGAAGGGCTACCCTAAGGCTGCCTTGGGGAGCCCGTGACATTCCTGAGGTCCATATGATTTGATGGGGGTCCGCAAAAGTCGATTGTAATTCGTAACCGTAGGGCAGCCGCACGTGAAACGCAAGGCCACTGTACGCCCGACGTTTGGTCTTCGTGGAACCGCTCTACTGCATGGCTACCATGGCAAGCCGTTTTATCACTTCTACCTCTATCACATATGTGAAGTTATTTTTTGCTTATGTTCAAAAGATTTTCACTTATGCGAAAAACAATTTCACATATATAAAATAAAAGTTTATTTTACATATGGTAAATTCTTTTCAACATATGTGAATTTCTTTTTCACATAAGTAAAATAAAACACAAAACCCTAACTATTTCCACTTATGTTGAAATAGGGTTTATTTTACATCTGTCGAATTTCTTTTTCACATATGTTGAATTCTTTTTTACATGGGGTGAAATTATTTTCGACATATGCAAAATAAATAATTAATTTTACATATGTGAAACTCTTTTTCAAGTATACAAATTCTTTTTCAAAAATGTTGAATTCTTTTTCAAGTACGTTGAATTCTTTTTCACGTATATGTAAAATCCTATTCCACATAATTATGTGAAATTCGTTTTTAGTTGATAAAAAAGGTCAAGTATTTTAAATATGTAAATAGGTAAATAATTTCACATATGTGAAAAAGAATTGAACATATCTAGAATAACGGTTGGGATACACCGCCGTCATACAAGTGGGAAAACCCTTGAGCACGACGAAAAATACCAAACAACCAATCAATCAATCTATTTTTGTAGAAGGCCGGGTGGCTGAGTGATCTATAGGTGGACGGCATTTACTGCTAGTGATTCTTTACATAACCCTGAGCTTCGTGGGTTCTATTCCCGGACGAGTTTCAACACCAAAATACACCCCAAATACAACTGAAAAGGAAAAATCAATTAAAATTTTTATACGAAACTTTCCTCGTTAACGATTTCAATTAAGGTACATTCTTGTGCCAGTATGAGTTGTTTTAATAGAAAAATATGAAACGAATGTTTCCTTACAAAGAGCAATCAAGATAAACACTAATTATTTTTAGGGGGTAAAACATGTTTTAACAAATTCAACGGCCCACGACCGTGGCCAAGTGGTTAGCGTGTGCGTGTACTTATCCTACTTCGATGTATTTGGGCCTACTGTTCACGGGATCGAGTTAAAGCCTAATAAAACAAACAAACAAACAAAATCAATAAATGTAACATACTCCGATGTATACCCGTAATGTACACTTTATCAGACGTTCATTTGTGGAGAAAAAATAACTCTGAAACAAGTTAACAATGTATTTGGAAACGGTGGCCCTGTTCACCGAGAAACAGATGTATGGCGATTTAAAGACAGTTCATTCTTAGCAATATATTAGAAATGTCTAAAAAGAAACAGAAATTCTTTGGAATATATACCGACTAGGAATCTTAAGAACTACTTGACATGACATGCCTTCAGAGAATTCAAGTACCATACTACCATCGACTTCTAGTTATTGAATAATATTTAGATATGATGTGATCTATATAAATAAAATGCGCATATCAGTATATAATGATAGCTGTAGAATAATTCAAAGTACACCAACTGTCAATCATCCTATAAACATAATGTCAATGCATATGTGTATAAATAAGAGCTGAGATAATCGATCGGTAATCAGGCAAAATGAAACCCGCGAGTCTAGAAATTCTCACTTCACTTTTTGACTGATAATTCAAGAGGAAGGTGTATTACAGGTAAGACTGGAACTTTTTTAATTTCGAATTTTTTTTTACCTGTTGCACTGGTGCTCTCATGGCTAAGGGGCAAGGTGGGGCCTATTTGTTTGTTATGTCTTTGTACTCTGTCCTATTATTGTCCGGTATTTGTCCTGTCTTGTCTTTGTTTGTTACCGGTGGGGTCGAATGGGGTTTCCTTCATCCATCGGTCTGGTACCCCGTCGTGTGAGTGAAATAATTATCAGTACGGGGTTATACTCCAATCAAACGAACAAACAAACATTTCTCCTATTTTAAAAAATATCATTTCATATATGTGGCTGGTATTTACTGCTGGCAATTCGGTACCTGACTCCGGGAGCTGTGGGTTTGATTCCCACACGGTGTTCAATGTGCAAAATTTGCTGAACTAAAAATCTGTTAAACTAAGAAGTGTTATTTTAACAACACTGAAAATCAAAACCGTAAATTCTGGCATCCTTCTTGGATGAATTTGTCTATATTTTATTTCAAAGATAGTTCCGGGGTCATACAATGCGCTATTTTACATCTTATTCTTATTTCAACTTTAATATTTCCAAATGTTGGAATAGCGCTTCACTATCACGAATGAGACCAACACAATTTTTTCAATTCCGAAACGCATACACATCATTTCGCTTTAATTAAATTTTAAATTACATTAAATTTAAATGTGTATTCATCAGAAGAAAAAAAAGTATACAAGATGAAAGTATTTGTGAGCAAATATAACTTGTAAACGGGGGCATGCGTACTAAATACAGGGCTTACTAATATAAGTTAGTTATAACACGCAATCTGTTGTTCTGAATGAGTACATATAAGCCGTATAATATAACATTAGCTTGACCCATAAGCTCGGAAAAATCGGACATGTGGGCTGTACTGAAACAGTTATGGATAACTGACATTTTGCTAAAAAATCTGTTGAGCTCTGACAAAGAGTAAAATAAAAAAAAATGATTATATAAATGAAGATTTTTTATTTAATTTTAGTCTTTATAGTAAATGTATGTGCTTTTTTGAGAAAAAAAGGGTGTTTTTGAAATGAAACTTGAGGGCAAAGATGTATAACAAAGAATTTTGCAATAAGGCAAATAAGGGTGTATATTAAAGGAACTTTTGTGTCCGGCGATTATAACGTGAATGTTCAGCTCCTGTGCTATGGCTGATCATGCTTTTGGGTTTGCTTTGTTTTGGGGTTTGTTTGTTTGTTTGTTTGGAATTTGTACAAAAATATAAATCACTAAATTCTATACTTTAGCAAGTTTGAACAGACAATACCAAACAAATGGTTTGAGGAGAAAATATTGATTTCATGTAATATAACCGATTTTTCATTGAAATTATCAAATTGTTAATCCTTTGACCAGGTAAACTTACATATACTTAAGTCTGAATTGACGGCTTATTGCTTCTGAATTCCAAACTCAGTGGGAAATATATAAATAAGTAGTTAAAAGTTATAAAAAGTGAATAAAAGTATATAACAATGACTAATGAAATAATAATAAAAACAGATTAAATAATAATAATAATAAAAGTAAAAAAAATTATTATAATAAACAGCCGTAGACCTTTACTAAAATAATTTTCATTTTCATATACAAATATATACCTAAAATAATATTGCATAATTCCATATGCATAATATACACAAATATAGAACTTATGAATAATTGGATTCACATTGAACAAACAAATGAAATAGTTTTATTTTCGATTTGTTTTCTAACTCAAATTTTAACCTTAAGTATGCTGTTGAATCCCTATCAAACAGATCAATTTGTTTTTTGTTTAACCATTGGTGAAAGCATAACGAATACTAGTTATGTTTATATGCATTGGTAGACTGGCGTTGCTAGGATGTCTGTCACCAAGTGCTTGAGTAGATTTACAAGAAATGTCTCTGCTTGACACCCCCAATCATAATAAAAACTATGCCATCTTGATATGCTTAATGCAAATAATACACAGAATTATCATGTGCCTACGTGCTCACATTCTGCACTTGCTTAATGAGTTCATATTTCAGTTTATCCCCATGTGAATATATTATTAAATAAGATTAAAATTTATTGACGAAATATACCGCGGTTGTGTACAGGAATTTAAACCAAACACTGCTCGCCTCGTAATTTATTATTTGGATTTCAATGCATTGTAAATAAAGGTAATTCTTTACATATAGCTACAGAATAAATTTATTTTCTTTGAGTCGCACCTTTTGTGAGGTTGTATTAAACTGTATTCGCAGAGTTCTACTGTCTTCGTTGGATTGAGCATTTAGATCCATATTAGGTAATTCGCATGTGAGTATTCCTTAACAATTCCAATAAGCGAGGACAAATGATTTATTCATGAAATCATTTTATTGCTAAACTACTCTCATTTTTACTTTGGTAATTCTACCCCGTAAATGTACTCCTATCAACCATATAAGTATAGGCCTATAAAACATGTCGCCCGCGGAAGCACGGTTCGTTTATGGATTTCAATATCTGGATCACGATCGAAGTATATTTAAACCAATGCTCAATGTCGATTATGATTTTAAAACAAAAAAATCGTAGCACTTGTAATATCTATACTTGTCTAATAGTGTCAGGACAAAATATGTCAATATTCGCCTCTTTTGATGTTTGTTAAATTTTTGTCAAACATGTATGTTAAACTTTGGTTTCTTAATCGGTTTATTTTACCTGAATCAATAGGCAATTCTTTACAAAGTTCCCGAACAATTTTACTTTCTGTGACGTGAATCTCTTGTGAGTTTTGGATATCAGGTTCTATTAAACTGTATTCTAATGTCTTCTTTGTTAAAACATTTGGCTCCATATTAGGTCATTCAGGTACGAAAATTCCGGAGCAATTCCAATAAACTAGAACACATGCTTTATGCGGAGGATCGTTTCATTGTTAAGATGCTTTCCCTTTTAATTCAATAATTCTATCCATAGATGTGTTAATAATAATGCATTAGCATACCTGCGTACGTTAACAAATTTCTAAAGATATACACTGAGCTTTCGTCAGCCCTTTGTATAGATATGTGTCGTATTGGTATGCCCTATATAGATTCGTTATAAAATATCTGTAATAATTTACACTTTCACTTTTAAATATACTGCTATAAGTAAGCATACATTGTAATTACTCACCATTCAGACGAGGAGGGAACGTGAAAGAACTTCGATCAACTGTAAAGGTATGTAACTAATAGATATAGTTTAATAATTACATGTATATTGTAGACTCTTGTAAACATATTTGCTATTCTTTGATTTGTTATATATATTTATATTGTCTTAACACTATTATAGAAATATTTAAATTGTATAGTGTATGCAGTTAATTTTTCTTCCCAGTTGTCACTTACAAAGGCTATCAGTATCAAAACGAAATCAACATCAAACACGAAGTCGACAACCGATGTAGACCGCTTATTTTTGCCAGGCATTTTAGGATGGGGTGGTAAGTAACGAAAAGTACAATATTACAAGGATAAAAATATATTTTCCAAATAACAAGAATTTTTCAATTATATACGTTATGTTTAATATTATTCGATTCTATTATTGATTAACCTGGTATGCAGAAAAAAAACAAGTCAAAATTTACATGCTTGTTAACTGACTGCAGAAAACAAGGACCCAGGGACAGATCGAGGTAATGGTAATTATATATAAATAATTTTGAACAAACAACATCCTGGAAAACGGCTTCAACAGAGCCATTCGATCACCAGGAAGACGCTTTCAAACTTTTAGAATTTACCCGTATAACCATCAGGGAACGAACATGCAGCGGCCAAACTTACACAACTCACGCTAGATCCGAGACTATAAAAAACAACGCGACGAAAAGTGAAGACAATAACGTGCTACGTGAGACAGTACTTTCTTCGTACCGCGATGACAAAACTAATACAATTAAAATATTTGAATGCTCTATAATCATTGGCTCCAGTATTTTCGTGTCATTGATACAAAATATATGCATAACATTTCGGGTAAGTCATTTGTTAAAATTGTGTAAAAATTTGACAAGATTTCCAGTTCTTTTGGTGTTCCTACGAAAACCCCGTGACTATCTCGCTGTTCCCTCTCTTGTGTTTGATCTTTCCATGAACTCGTGGGTCACCAAATAGACATTTTGATTTTGAACCATAGAAATAACCAACTGGTCAGCCGGCAGCGCTGCTTATTTACGGATTCCGATCTTTGGATACTAACAGGGATATAATTATTTAAACCAGTGCTTAATATCGATTCCGATTTTAAAAAAAATAAAGCATTGTTACATTTGCAATATCTATAGCTCTCGACTGGTGTCTAGATCAAATATGTCAAATTTCGCCTTTTTATTTGTTTGTTAAATGTTGTCTAGAAACCAACCATGCATGTTAAACTTTGCTTTCTTATTCGACAATTTTTGTCTAAATGTCAAAATTTCCCCTCTAAGTTGATATATTTTGTCAAAACAGCAACTGCTAATATGTCGATTCTTATTCGTGATCTTTTGCTTAACTAAATCTCGTAAAACTTTCGACTCTTTGTCGCATTTTGTCGAAACCAAACATGTTTAGATTCGTAGCTTATTTATCATATTTTGTCTAGTTCGCACGTGTACAATTTTCTTCTCAAGTTTTGTCTTAATCGAACATTTCAAAGTTTCGTCTGTTCCTTTTTTTCAGCAGAGAAATCCGCAGATGGATAGAGTGTGATGTAATTTTGCTCAGTCTCGAAGACAATACGTTTTGGGCGCATCTACATTAAAAACGAACGTTGTAAATGCACCCAAAGCGTACTGTCTTCCCAGATCACTTTCGTCGAGCTCTTCCTGACCTTCCACCTGCTCTGATCTCTTCAAGATGACCTCACTGTTGCTAAAAATAACCCTGGATTAGATGACATCACTGAATACTGGATGCAGACAGGTTTATCGCTAATCTTCGAATTTGGTTTACACACAAAACTTTATTTACTTATCTCGAGACGATTTCTCAGTTTACACCAGAGACATTTTTTCCCGAACAAATGGCGATATTTCAAGAACTCTAACATGACTGTAGACCCTAACACGCATAAACAGACACATACAGTTCTTCTCAAATTGCAGTTGTACTGTACTATTCTTGCCTTGATCAGAACTGCCTATTTCGCTTTTTTATGAGTATTTTCTGACCATTTTGCCTAATTTTGTGTTACAACGTAACACAGGGTAAACATTTATGTGTGTATTTTCAAGGCTTATTTGTGTATTTAGCATAAATTATGTGTACACAATTTTGTAGAATACCTTGGGTAGGCAGGTCTACATGATTATCCCTCTCGTGTTTCAATCGACAAATCCTAGGCGTTTAGCGGATGTGCCTACAGTGTGCATTTAACTCACTGGTTACAGCCCCTCGCCGCCCATCTGTAGGCCTACGTTACTTTGATGGTCCACTAATAGATTTCAACAAAACATTGTAAGTAAACATCAAAGCTCATAAATGGGATGCTTATCAAAGAATTGCAGTAAGCGAATATTTTTGTTTCATTTCCCTGTATAAACGCCTTCATGTACTAAAACCATACAAAATAGTTTGCTACATGTATTTGAACACACAGGAGACGTGCTAATGTATGAGTGTTTTAGACAAGTTGTTAAGTTTAAGTGCTTCACTTTTTTCTTTGATTTCACGGTTGTTTTGTTTGACTCTTACTCATATAGGCCCTATGGCCGATGAGCAGACTGTAGGGAGACCACACGCTTTTTAGTCCAGCCACAAACGGCCAGGTGTCTGAACGATATACAGGTAAGTCGACGAGTGACAAAACTGATCGCGAGACTTTACGAGGTTTGTATAAAAGTTTATTTGTAAGAATGTTACTGTCAGGCTACGTATGAAAGTTCATAATTAATAATTTTGTTGAAGGTAGATCCGACCATAAATCTTGTGTTTTAAAAGACCACAACTAATTCAATCAGTAAATAGAGA
Organism: Mopalia muscosa; assembly: GCA_031763545.1. Taxonomy (NCBI): domain Eukaryota; kingdom Metazoa; phylum Mollusca; class Polyplacophora; order Chitonida; family Mopaliidae; genus Mopalia; species Mopalia muscosa. Next base: position 8,529 of record JARFOD010087146.1, on the reverse strand, counting down.
TTGAGACAAAAAGAGTCTAAACGACAGATTTGAGATAAAAATGACCGCAAAGTGAAATTTAATGAAAAGAGAGTGCTTACAGTGCACAGCTGTTCGAAAACATCCATTTTCACAATCTAAACTTTCAAAGACGTCGATAATCTAATTGAAATAATTAAGTCATCGTGAATGAATGGCAAAGCCTGCTAGATGTTGGAAGATTCATTTACAAATTTGATTTTTGTAATTCACGGATGTCGAGCTAATCTGGAACATTCAAGTATCGTTGATTTCGATACAAGATGGCTATGGTTTAATTTAATTTCTTTCAGCTTCTAAAGACGCAAACTAGTCACCCGGGAACAGACGGCCAACAAAACATGCGGGGAGTTACGGCCCTTTGACCAAACGCCAAAACGAATAAAACTTGCGTTTACGTTGAACAAATCGTAAATGCATATTTTATTTGTCCTGGCCGCAGTCTTCCGTCAGTGCTTCTGAAATAACCCCGTCATTGATGTCAACACCACGATTTATAACACCCAAGATATCTGGAAATTGTAACTACTGTATGAATACTGGCACTGATTTGATTTTGTTTGTTTGTTTGATTGACGTTTAGAGTCGTATATGTACTGCCAGTACCGTCCTTAAGTTAATATCCCTCACATGACAGCTTGCCAGCCCATGATTGGGTGAAGGAAACCAACCTCAATGCCACTGACAACAAACAAGACAGGACAAATACAGGACAGTTACATGACGCAATACAGAGTCCTCACAAAACAGATCGGCGTACTGCCATTAAGGTGCACCGTTGGTTTTAAGATGCCTTCACGTTCCCGTGTGACAATGAGATCTCCCGGGTGTCTTGAAGCTCCCTTCAACCACCCAAAAGCTGTGATTCACAAAACGCCAAGTGCATCGAAGAGCCAAATGACTTTTGTCAATTTGTTCCATGCCAACATATGTATGATCAACAACAACGACGGCAGCATGTGATAGCATACACAGTCAAAGGCCAACATAAATATACGTTATTTAAAAAAATTTAATACATTTCAGATTGGCTTAATTGATATTTCAGTTTGTATTTGTGAGTATTCCAGACCTAGGAATCGTCATGGTGAAAAGTTTCTACACCATTAAAATAGTAGCTTAAGCGATTAAACGTCCCAAATTCTGTAATAGCTCTGTAAATGGAGCTCAAAACTTGAATTTAATAGACTTACCGGCTTAATACCAGTGACATATCCCCATCCAATCAACACCGTATATCTTTATTGGGGAGACAATGAAAGTTACTAATCCTTCCTCTAAAAGTTTAATTCTACATTCACCGTGAAAGAGAAAGTGACGGGTTGGCAACAGATACGTGACCCATATACTTGACCCGTATTTCCGCATTTTAAACAAGGATTATGGGAGGTTTTAAGTCACGTTTGGTACGAGAAATGTGTCAATAAGTAAGTATTTCAAATATTAGTGGACCGTATTCATATGTAGGTGCAAATAACGCTGCATGGCATGATAGACTAGTTGAGATGCTGAACTCTGCGTCTATATGCTGAATGCTTTCACCATAAGACTGCATTTTGATTTGTTTATTTGATTGGGGTTCAACGTCGTATTCAAGGGTATTTCACTTATATGACGACGGATTGTCCACTTCACACCGCTCCTTGCCTTCTTTCGGTGGGAAACTGAAAGGAAATCTCGTAACCCTAGTCTGTTCCAGTTGATGCCAAAGTAAGTAGACCTAATTTAGGGCTAACCTGGATTGACTAAAACATCAGCATTAGTGTCCATTGCGTTGATAAGCTAAGGCGTAATAGTGTAACAAGCGGAACCTTTGTCCGCCAAATCGCTGATCTGGGCTTAGGGGTACAATAAACCATTTTCGCAGGCACGCAAATTAGGAAGAAAATAAAGCAAGAACGTATTTGACGACTAACCATGCACTGTTCTTATCGCTATCGTGACGTGACAACGCTATGTCCAAAATACTAACTTTACTGGCAGTATAATCGTAAATTCTCTTGCGTTTGAGCCAGAAAAATTTTAAACATACTTTAGCGATTTCTCACTAAACAGACTCTTTATTCGATGAAGGTAAATCCCGAAAACAAGCTATCGAGTAACCACGGCTGCTAAGATAATGTTTGGGTACCCACCGCACCGCACCGCACCCCCTCCCCCCCCTCCCCCTCACACCTCTCACCCCCTCTCCTTCGAGCGCTCTATAGAATTTACAAGAGGACCCCTTCCGGAAACATAGGGTTACCCATGGGCCTTGGGGCGCCACCTCCGGCACAACCCCTCTCAGTTGACCAGCATTATATACAGCGCTGCGTTAAGTCGCACATCTTTTTGATTTGAAATAATGGAGAGACAAATCGTATAACCTAATCTTCAGCGGTTATATATATATATATTAATATATCATCGATTTTAATATACAGAATGTGTTAAATTCTTGTGTCAGATCTGTACCTGTTAGTATCAGCTGTAATTGATCTGCCATCTGTCTTATCATAGCCTATAATATCATTTTCATGGTTGTATTAATTATCTTAAATCTACAAGTAGGCCTACGTGTGACCTGTTTGTGACGAATGTATGTACAATACAATACAGACTTGTTGGGCCTGGAGATATCAATTTGCTTAAGAAGAGGAAAAATATAATTTATAAACTAGTCTTTTTTTTATTCAGCATAATTTTGGACACTGCTGCCAACTTAAACGAAACCCTATGAAAAGCGAAGTGACAACGGATTTGAAAAAAGAATGCTTTCAACGCCCCACTATATAGGCTCTGTTCTGTTTTCCGTTACAGCGGACCAAGCATATATATGCGATTTGTTTCAAGCGTGTGAAGAGGTACAGTAAACAAAGAACAATTGGAGTTGAACGCACCGCCTACTCGGCCATTTTATAGCGTTATCAGGGCTCATGGCTCTTCTCTACAAGCTGATGAGAATTGTTTCTCGGATCCCTCCTGACTGGTTGCTACAGCCTATTACAAAAAGGTGGGCACGTTTGCGGAGTTTTGTAGGATAATCATCGTATGAATGAAGATAAATACATTCGACAACACCGTCAACCGTTGAAGCAAATCTTTTAGAGTTATCTCCCATCTCCAGGATTCACAGGTTACGTCTAGATGAGTTAACCTTATGATAAGTCAAGGATTTTGACGAGATGGCAATAAGCTATGACGTTTACGGGAAAACCGAGAGATGTTCCGACATACGACGGTTTTATGGTAATACAGAGGCTGGGTCTTTATTAAAGGGGGAAATTATTGAAAACGTCACTTAAGTAACGACGGATTGGCCACTGCACACAGCTCCCATGTCTTCCAATGACGTCATCCAATCAACACAAGAAAGGCCTTCCGACATAAACAATAAAGACTAGATACCTCAGTCATATGATGAACGCAAATCCATGCGATTAACCTCCCGTGAAATGAACCAATCTTCACCATAGATAATAAACGGTACGGAAATAACCGAGGGATGTTTCGATATTTGTCATTATCTCATGTCTAAACAACCTCGTCTATTTCCGTATCGTACATAATCGCCGATGGAAAGCGGTTCGTTTCAAGGGAGGTAACCTGCATGGGTTTACTTTCATCCTATGGCTGAGTTATCCATGTCTTTAATGTTTATATCTGAAGCCTATGCGCACAAAACATCCGGCTGTTAAAGGGGAAGATCACCCAAAAACCATATTCTATAAATAATTAAAACTTTTTGTGAGTAATACAATACATTAATTTCCATTTTCATAATCTGATCGTAACTCTGGTTATCATCCATTAAAAGGGGTCACAAGTACCAGTTGTGTCATCAAATCCTGTGTACAGCAGACTTCACTGATCTATCATTGGATAGTTCAAAATTGGCTGACAACTAGAGTGCAGGAAAACTTAGCAGCACAGGATTTGATGACTCAACTCGGCCTTGTGATCCTTTTTAATGAAAGATAACTAGAGTTACGATAAGATTATGAAAATGGAAACTGATGTATTGTATTACACACAAAAAGTTTTACTCATTTATAGAATATGGTTTTTGGGTGGTCTTCCCTTTAACATAACACGTTTTCGTGTAATATTATTGCTCACCTTCACCTCGGAGATAACTGTGCCGGTACGGAAAGTGTCGAAGGCTGTTTCGACAAGGCATTATCCGTGACAAATACGGGAAAAGCCTACAGATGTTCCGAAATCCGACGGCTGCATTGTCATCAAATAAGTTACGTCTATATATAAGGAAGAAAGTGGGTAACAATTGAAACGTATTAATTATTTCTTACATAGTGTAAATTTGAACTGAATCGCATACATATATAGCCTTCTCTTCTTTCCCGTTTTTTTCACGTTCAGAATATTTAGGTTACAAAACATCTTCTGTGGAATTCTGGGGTTCTTTACTGTATACTCTACAGATCATCTTAGAGGTTATTCCATTCGTCATTATTATACGCGTTGTGTAGATAATTAAATTCGTATGGGGTTCAGTGCATAATGTATTACAATTAAAGTTATATATCTTACAGCCATACAAAATGAGCTATAATTATTTAAGTGTGTGGATAGTGTGTAATCGGCGGTCATTAGGTTTCCGGCAAACAAAATTCAATATTTTAATTATATATTCATACATCTGTTATGGCCGAGTGTATTGATGATGTCACGATATATATAACGATAATCTCGCGAGGTTTAGCCAAATGCTAAAAAAAAAATGTATATATATAGCGATATACATGGAAACAGACGCGGAGGTCCGTTATTAGTCTACCATGTGTCTCCATAAAACTAAACAGAACATTTGATTAAAACAATCGCCCTTTTACCTCCATGGTATTGGGTAACACGGCTTTGGCATAAACCAAGACCAGCCATGTCTTGTGATATTCGGTTGATAGCCGTAAAATGAATGGTCGTCGATCGATGGGTAAACCACACCGCATATATACATTTTTATTAAATACAACCGGACTAGGTTATGATTTGGCACAACTGCATGCGCGCAATTCCTTCGTCTTAGCCCTATAAAACCCTATGATAAAGGTTCTAAATCGATCGACCGCTATCGCCGGCCCCTCCAAACACTTATCTGGTTTCTCTCTGATTCTGTTTTCATTTGCTGAAGAGACGTATAGCATGTACACGAAGACAATCGGGTAAACTGTCAATACCATGAGTGTTTTCAAGTGTACAGAGACAGAAACGGTTCCAAATACAGGAAACTAAGATCTGACCACATTTTATGGCTCTTATGGAACCCTTAAAAGTTCTTCAGTCATGAAGCTGAGGGAACCCTTCATGGCTCTGTATGAAACACTCACAGCAGCTGTTCCAAGGATTTCTTCCTTCCCTCTTATACCAAAGAACCGTTTTTGTCGTATTGGTTCCATATATAGAGCCACCGTCTTTGCCAAAGAACCCTCAAAAAACCATTATTTCCAAAAGTGCTTGAAGGGATCGGTACCTGGCGTAGCCATTGTACTATATCCGTTTTGGTAACGGCTTTGGGGACATCCGTCTGTTTTATTGAAAAAAACGGTAACAACTCGTCTAACGAAGTAAGACTCTTTTTCTAGAAAAAGATGCTGATTTGTAAGTAAACGTTATGACAGCGGGCAGCTTGACACCCAACCAGACTCCTAACAATCTCAATCCAACATTCGCTCTTCAAGTGTTTAATCTGGGTGCTGTATAGCGAACGCATGACGCTTGAAAAGCAATTTCTCGATTCTTGATTGCGGGCGTATAAAACTCATATCGGATTGAGATTCTGTGGAATTTTGTTGTTTCATGAGTTATCCGGAAGATGTAACTTTTATATAAATATAACTTTTTATTCGCTGATTGGTTAATGCCTGTCTTGTTATTCAATTCTTATTTAAAAAATAAACGAAATACAAATCCTTGGGTTCCAGGTTTAATAAAAGTATTAAATCTACTATCATTTAGAAGTTTCATAAGTGAAAACAAAACACTGGATAGAATATCACAAAGGGACGGCGTCATATTTTCAATTTCATCTAGATATATAGATATTTGCTTGTTTGTTTGTTTGATGTTTAACGTCAAGGGTATTTCACTTATATGAAAGCAAATTTTCCACTTCATACTATTTCTTCCCAATTTACGGTAGGAAAACGAGAGGAAACTTCGTCAAAATAAAAAAAAAATGAAAAAAAAATAAAAAAACACCCACGCGATTGCCGGAGCCACTTCATGTGACTTTATCCTCTACCAGATGGCTAACATCTATAGATATACAGAGATATAGCCTGCTTATCGGCGAATTTCTAAGGTGGCGATTAACATGAATGATCAATTCAATCTGGGATTAGCAGAGATTAGTTAATGCTAATCCCAGATTGAATCGATCATTCATGTCAATCGCTATATACCTTAGTGATTGATTGATGAAGTGGTTGGGTTCGAAGTTTTTTGTTTTGTTAATGATAAATTCTATTGGTGATGTTGTCGATTTTATGACCCATACATATTGTATTAAAGCTAAGATAGAAAGTTTCTGATGAATATTCCGCAGACTGAGCTACAGCGGTTGAAAACTTTCAATTAAATATTCACGATTTCTGTTTACGTGAAACACTTACACATCGCCCTAAATGGTCGCTTGTTTGTTTGATTTTACGTCGTACTCAATGGTATTTCACTTGTCAGCCCATTAGGTGAAAGAAATCACCCTCGACACCACTGGTACAAACAAAGACAGAGGCCACAAACAGCTCGGCTTTCTGTTCTTCTTTGGTTTTGAGAGCACCAGGGCAACATGAAGCTCCTTCCAATCAGCGTTCCCTCTAAATGGGCAACTATATATTCCAGATACGATCCACCAGTACTACAGAAAAGAAGTAAGCATAATATGACCAGTCTATCATCCAGTTGCTTGTCTCCTTATTCAAGAGTATGTACCTAAAATATCTACTCCTCTCTCATAAAGACACATTATATAATTATAGCATACCGAGAAACACAAATCTAAAGAATTTACTGGTTACTGTACGGCGAAACTTCATTCTGTACCAGACAGGTTACAACTCTCGTCATATTCATTGGGAAACTTTTTCTACCTGTGAAATAACAGTTTGTAGGCGTATTTATTACTTAACAATTCAAAACGTTTTGTTGGTTAAATATATATCAATACTTTATATACCATTTAAATGGCCATTACCTTTTCTCAGGCCGTCTGTATGTTACCCATAACAACTCGAGATTAAGATCTATTAAGAAACTCGACTTTGGAAGTTTATCTAGAGTATGAGATTATTCATTTATTTAAAATCATCAATATCCCTGAAAATGTGATTACGTTTTAGAAATGAAGCCATCACCCATACGTACTGTACAATACTTCACAATGGTCAGTTTTCTGTTTCATAGATAGGCGAAAAGCAACAAATTCTGACCACAACACCTTGCTATATTATCATAAAGTCTATTTTTTCGTGAACTGCAAAATACCATATTAACAAGTTGACCTCTACATATTTTCTGTTATGATAAAGAATTTTTTTTTTTGTAAACTACAAAATACTATATTGACAAGGTTTTATCAGTAATTACAATTTTGTTTTTAACACAGGTATTTTACACAGACCTCTTAATTACCTTAACAATGACTAACAATCTAACAATCGATGCTCTGGCCAAAGGAATTTTATAATTATACGCTGACCTTGTGTGCTACAGCAACCTTCATACCGGCGAAGGGGGGTTAGGGGCCCCGGGCGGTGTGTTCCCCTGACACGCTACAAGTCTCCTTACAAATATACAAATTTGACAATCAACTGTTTTACGTGCCGTTGAACAATTAGTTTCATGAATCTTTCATTTACCGCCCAATACACAAACCCCATACACAATAGATAAAGCAAATATATCATGTCAATTTCATTAGATGAAACATGTTGACACACGCTTTCTTTATTTAATAAATTCCTTAATTACATTTCTTTGTTTAAATTTGTTTCCGTAAGTGAAAATCTTGAGTAGCGATATTAATCAAAGTTTTAACAAAGGTTGTTATTGGTGACAAAAATTGTGTTTTAATAGACTTACATTCCCTAATATTGGCTAAATTCTGAAGCTTAATGTTGTTTATTCAATGATAGTTTGTCAGATTATCTAATATTAAAACAGTTTTTGCGATTAATGGTAATTTGAGTCTTGGAAAAATAGTGAGGAAAGGGAATTTGTCTCTATTTCACTATACAAAACAATTGTAAAATATGGAAAGTGGACAAAATAAGTGTCGATTTTACCGCAGAGCTATTTTAAAATAGGAAGTGGAGAAAATGGGCATCGATTTTACTGCAAACCCGCTGAAAAATGGAGAGTTAATAAAATAGGTCTCGACTTCTCTGCAAGCTATTGTGAAATGGGGAGTTGACAAAATGGGTATCAATTCATCTGCAAATCTATTGTAAAAGGATGTGTGAAAAAATGGGCTTTCATTTCCGTACAAAGCCATTATAGAATGGAGAGTTGGGA
>JARFOD010087145.1:8445-33830 GCA_031763545.1 Mopalia muscosa | reverse complement strand
GGGGGATATGGCACTTTCCATTGGCTTTGATTTGGCTTTTTAGTGTCGTTGTGTTGGGCTGTCAACAATCTCTTGATTTGATAGCTGATCGCTCCTGTGAATGTTTTGCCTTTTTTGTTTTCCGTATATTATTTATATATGGTTTATAGATTATTATTGCAATAAACTTGAACTAAAACGATGGAACTCGATATCACATTCGCTGTTATACAGCAGCGATGCTATTCTGGATTTTCGTAATGTCAAAAGTTCTCCCCCTTTCTATGAGGGTTTTTTCTTCTCAGTAAAATGATCACCAAGTGACACGTTTAAGAAGTCAATAATAAAGTTTTGTTTTTGAGTTACGCTGAAATAACCTCACCATAATGATTTAACACAATTCATATAGGTAGAAGGTATTCTATCACCATGGTATAATTCATATCAAATTACTTAAATTAGTAAAAAAAAAAAAAAAAAAAAAAAAAAGATCGTTAACGTTAGTTCCCTCACCTGACGGCGGTCCAGTACAACGGATGAAGGAAACCACCCTAGACGCCACTGACAACAAACAAACACAAGACAGGACAAATGCAGGACGTGATACATCGCATACAGATCGGATTTCGTTTCACCTTTAGATCTGAGAGCATTAGGACAAGTTACAACAGAAAGCTCCATCCATCCATAATGTATCCCATTATATTGGGGATGAGATTGATTATTTTTTTGTTTTGAAGGGAGTTGAATGAAATATATACAGTAATGATTCCTTAGGGGAAGTCATCTGGAGGCTTATAGCAGATAATTATGGAGTCTTGGAGATGTTTTTTGTCTCGTGAGTTGGTTGTGTACAGCCTCAGATTGTCTTTTGTAGAAACAGCTTTTGGACAGAGCAATTTGCGAGGCTGCTCTTGTGAATTAGAAGCGCGTATTGGAGCCACTTTATGATGTTTGCTTTTGTTCATGTTTTATCCTCAATGTTTGGACGTTTAGTTTAGTTTATAGATTCGATACAAAACGGCAATTGACTAGGGGAACTGTTTTGTGACGACGCACTCAATATTGAAAGGAAATGGCAAAAAAACGACAGTTTGACAAACGGGAGCTTCGATTCCTCTACTTCCCATCCTCACGGGAATACTATATCTGATTACTACCATCCAGCATTGATTCCTTATTCACTTTGGCCACATGCTTAGGCCGGCAAGACGTTTGATAATTGTTTCAATACAAATAATTGTACATTATAGTTTTTTAATAACTGGCTTAAAAGTGTTCACCCTAGATTATAGTAACACAAAACAAACAAGAGGAATTTAATTTATGTTAAGAAAATAACAATTTTTACCAGAATTATAGAATTAGTATATCATATCAATGTGACAATACCATATGCAGTCCTTGTGGATACAACGATGCTGATATCGTCTTATTCAGGGTGTTGTTATTATGAGAACGAATTATATCTTTAACAGTATTTTAGTTATTTCGGGATAACACTTTCTTAGATATCCTAAAACTGTTCATATTCAGTTTCTAAAAGAGACAAAAATCATTCAGGTATATGTTTTTTTTATCCAGATGACTTCCTCAGAGGAATCGTTACTGTATATAATTCTTCAACTCTTTCAAAATCTGTGCAAACAAACGATAATGAATCTCATCCCCGTTATAACGTTAATTACAATATAAACTTATTCTGTCTGTATCTTGCGGTACATTTGTCCATTTACCTGTCTCAACAGCCAGACGTAAGTTTTACATAAATTCAACAGCAATAAAGTCAGGAAAGGTTAAAATAATACATCCGTTTTGAACTATACAGATTATATATGAATTTGGATTGTTCGTTAAGTATAGTGAACCAGTTTTTTATACACTGATTCTGCAACCCTTGATTTATCAAATTTGAAGAACAAGTGACATTAATAACATTCTGGTTAAACCATAGAAGGCCACTTAAATTAAGTTCTTCCAGCAAAGTGTCCACAAAACCATATCCAATGATAATTTCAACATTGTGTTTGTATGATTGGGGTTTAACGTCGTACTCAAGGGTATTTCACTTATTTGACTACGTGCCAGCACAATGGGTGAAGAAACCACCCTCGCCACCACTGGCAACAAGCAAAGACAGGACGGGACAAATACAGGCCAACAAAAAAAGGACGCAATACAGACACCACAAACAGATCGGCTTCCATTTTCCCTTAAGCTCGGAGAGCACCAAGGCAACATGAAGCTCCCTCCAACGCCCGCCATTTGGACATCGCAGTTTCTACTTCCAACCACTAAAATTTTTGTTTCCTCTACATTTGTTTGAGGCCATTATTAAAAACCAGCTTAAGAGCATTAAAAGAAGAAAGAGTTTTTGATTTAATGTGTATTTAAATAGCAGTGCATTAAGGGGAAAGTGGTAAATGGGTCTACGTAATGGATTGGGGTTACGGGAAGTCACACCAGAAATAAAGTTCATTCAGATTTTCGCAAGGTTGGGTTGTCTTTTCGCCAGTAGTTCATACATATGCAAATGGTGTTAACGTGGAAAATTGCACTGATATTAATGGCTGCCTAATGTCGAATACCGTGACGTTAGGTCGTCAAACAGCGTTGACAGTTTGAACATCAACAACAACACAATAAATATCGGTCCATCCTGGACAATTAAATTCGCAATATGATAATTACGTAGTCACCGGTAACTTACCCAGCGGGTGCACAGCATGGATCCCACATGGTTACAGGTGGTGTACTGGGGAACTGGTGGAGCCACGAGAAAACCACATGAATTCAACGTGGTTAATATATTGTTGTTGGATCCACCAGAAAACCATGTGAACATCACGTTGTTAAATTATTGTGGTTGGATCCCTCAGAAAATCAGGTGAATAAACCGCGTTGTTAATTTGTGGTGAGAGGAACCTTCATAAAGCCATGGAATGGTACCTACCATGTGACTAATTTTTCGTGAATGGCACCAATGTTAAAAAGGGAATGGTTGTGATCTCACCTTATGACTCCTGCAGTCAATTTTGTTTAAAATATTTACGTATTGGTTAATTGTTAACTTCAAAGTCATAGAACAAAATGATGTTACATCAGTCTCGCTCATTTACACTGTCTGTACAGCGTTACCATCATTTCGCTATCCGGCATTAAATAAAGAAAATAAAAACGGCGGAGCCAATCTGGGAAATTCCATGTGTGATATAAATTAATTACATCAGGGTGTGTTCTTTCTATTTTGTCTCTCAATCAGAGAGCTTTATTTGCAAATTGAACAAAATGCTTTGAACATGTTTTGGATTTATATTCATGAATTTTTTTTAAAACATAAAGCTACATTCTGTAACTAGGAATCCTTTTTCTTAATTCATTCCATCAATTTTGTTTGTACGTATTGTAGACGCAAAGTTCGGTAGGTCCATATGATTTAGCCATATACTAGTACATGTTTTTAGAGATACAAAGTTTGACTAAACACAACCGTGTAATTTTGCAGAAAAGATGTTTTTATAGTATGTATCTGTACTGCTTTGTTTTTTTGTTAAGTATATGATCATTTACACGAGACTCCGTCCAAATAATAAATTTGCCATCTGACATTCATTTAGCTGAATAAATCAGCCCATGAATTTGTAAGTCGAATATCCGAATTATTTAAAAACGGCTAACATATATTTAAGCCTAATTTTCTGTATTACATTCATCAAAGTCCAAATGTAAATTATAACCGTGAACCTAAATGGAACACAGCTGAGCCTGCCAATAATTAATTAAATCAAGGACTGATGATGTCACATATCACAGACTATACTACGAAATGCCTACGTCACGGCATTCGATATTTGGCCGAGATTAAAAATTAGTAATAAAGGCCAAGTTGCCACTAGTTGTCATTAATATAGCCCACACCCAGAATGCCTAAAGCTAGTGTCTTTTGTATTTGTTATATTTAGCGAACAACTTAACCATGTCAAAAATCTTTATGAAACTTTGAGGGTTGAAAGTTTGTGATAATAATAATAATATGCCTAAGTGTTCAATCCTCTTAGTTTTTTTTATCTCAAAATTTCTCCTCTTTGTTGTGGATAAGTTTAAACATTGTCTGTGTTAGTCATCAGATAAATTATCATCGCTTAAATCGCTGTTTGAAGAAGAATTCGTTATAAAACGTTTGTTATATTTGACTGTCGCCATTTTGAGCTTAATTTCCTGATCTAGTAGTCTGCGTATCTCCGATATGGACTCATCATTATCCGCCACGGACTGTTTTAAATGAAGTTTCCCCTGCATAAATCACAGCTCAAATGACCTGTATATAAAATTGAAAGTTTGTGATTGAATCGGAAATATACGGATTTTTTTTACAGGTAGTTAACTGTTCACAGCATCAGTTCGTTTACACTGTCCGTATCCTCGTATCCGGCATTTTTTGCCATCAGGCATTATAAAAATAAAATAAGAATGTTAGGGCCAATCGGACAAATTCCAAGTGTGATATCAATTGATGGCATCAGGGTGTGTTCTATCTTCCGGGGTCCCAAGAGGATATACTCTAGAGGCGACATTTTCGGCGGGTTAAATCAAAACACTGAGACTCATTTTGTGTACGAAAACAACATAATGGGAAAATTAAAACGTCAGGCATGCATTCGAAAATTCAGATGTTTCCCTGCTATAACAAAACAGCTATTGGGTTAATTGCTGAATCGCAGCAGCAAAAATTTTGTCGAAAACTCATTTTTATCTTTGTTTTGTTCCCTTCAAGTATTTCTTGGAAGCAGAGTTTCTTCTGCGATACTATAACTATTTCATTCCGTAATCTCTATTTTCGACCATTTTAAATTTTTTATGTAAGAATTTGTTGGGTTATAATGTATGTATATGCTGAATATAAATTGTCAATATATTGCGATTTTAATTTAGTTTTCAGTGACATATTACAGAATCATTGTCGTTGGTCGGATTATCACAGTAGAGCAGGGCCGCGAAATCCATCACGGAAAGAGGCCCTAAAAACACAATTTCAACAACAACAACAACAACAACAACAACAACAACAATATCACATTAGAGTTGGTATCTCGCTGTGTTTGTTATATCATATGTTAATGTGTAGTGCCAGTGATGGACGAAGTGATATGTACTACACCGGAATATCTGACAACGCAATGTAGGTATGTTGAAGTAGGCTTACCACCAGGTGTTATCATCAGAAGTAGACTATTTGATAACAAATTATTAAATGCTTATTTCATATTGCAAATTTTGGATGATTTAAATAAAAAAAACTCTGAGATGTTAAAAAATGTTTTCTTGAAATTTATTTAGGTATAGCCGTTTGTATAATTGTAAATTAAACTAACTACGGTACCGCATTTTAACAAAAGTTTTAAGAAACAAATTATCTGCTGCTCCAAAAGTCTGGGATACCAAAACGAGTACTTTTTCTATTCTTTTGAAGACCAGCGGAATCCTTTACCCTTGAAACTTTATTGGACACACACAGCAAAAATTCGAGACAGATAATGAGCGAAATGGGGAAGCTATAATTGTTTGTTGTGAAAGCTCACGGTCTAGTTAACAAGGGATTAGGCACCCGTGCCATTAAACGATGCAACACGAGCGCAGTCTATATACCAAGATATTGATTTTTCCCTTTGCGAGTTGCCAAGCGACCGCTATAATGGCACTGACACGATGCTGATTGGTGCATGACGTCAAAGCCATGAATTATGTTGATAGCTAAATGGCTGAAGTAATTCCAACTGACACACAGCAGAGCCGTACCACTCTTCGCGAGACGGTCCTTGGTTCATTTACACCTCTCTTATCGCTTGTTCGAGATAAGGCTGAAAGTTAAACATATTGTTAATTGTGGGAAAGGTTCCATATTGCCGTGTAGAGCCAGCCAGGAAGACCGGGCAATACAATAGTCGCACAGGAAACAGCATTATGTATCTGCTATTTGCAAGTCTGTTCTCTGTGGCGTTGTGTCGACCACCACCATACCTTAACCCGGAGAGTATATACGACAACCTGCCCTATCTGGTAAACAGAATCCAGGTATGTAAATATCTAATTGTGTCGATTATTTCTGTTTAATGGTACCGATGTAATGGATTGAAAATGATCATCAATACAATACTTAACTTAAACTATTTTGGTTTATATTGTATTGCTAGTTAGATTGGTGCAAGCACCACACTCGAATCTGTCTATATAACAGTGGTTCTATTATAGCGAATATTAATCTGTTTGGATATACTATATAGTACGATTTCCACAACAATTCAGAAGCAAGATACATTAATTCCGCACTGCATATATGTCCACAATACTGACGTCACAAATCAGCATTTTGACGGTAATTTGGACGCCAGATATCAATACATCGTTAAGGTTGTTGAAAATCATAACATTGACTTGTTGTTTACTGTCAGAACCAAGAGAATCCCCTGTAACTGGAGACACAGCGTAATGACACCACCTGCTCGAGCCACAACTATATGTGTTATATCATTGTGCAATTACAGATCGATAGTCGGTTTACCTTAATTAAATTAAGTAAACCATGTCGAGGAGAAAGCGACACTAGGTTCAGCCAAAGATAGATAGAATGACATACGAATACAACAAGCAAAAAAGAGAGACTAAATGACGTACAAGCACAACAAGCAGACAAAGGGACATACAAATACATCAAACAGACAAAGATAGACAAAATCGCATACAAATACAACAAGCAGACAAAGAGAAAAAAAATCAAATACAAATACAACAGGCAGACGAAGAGAAAAACTCACATACAAATCAGACAAAGAGATACAAAATGACATACAAATACAACAAGCAGACAAAGAGAGACAAAATCACATACAAATACAACAAGCCGACGAAGAGAGACAAAATCAAATACAAATACAACAAATAGACAAAGAGAGACAAAATCACATACAGCTACAAAAAGCAGAAAAAGAGAGACAAAATCACATACAAATACAACAAGCAGAAAAAGAGAGACAAAATCACATACAAATACAACAAATAGACAAAATCACGTACAAATACAACAAGCAGACAAAGAGACACAAAATAAAATACAAATACAACAAGCAGACAAAGAGACACAAAATAAAATACAAATACAACAAGCAGACAAAGAGTGACAGAATGACATACAAATACAACAAGCAGACAAGGAAGGTAAAAAAAGAAAACATTCTTGGATATAAAATATTGATCACACTGAGCATGTATCTGGGAATCAGAATAGACGCGAATACGTATCTTATGTAGACTATAAAGTATATAGAGATACGAGGTACAGCTGTGCCTAAACTCTAGAAATAAGGCCTGCAGCTGAATACTAAATAACGTTGAATCCGCATTACCTAATAACAACGGAAGACAGTTTAAATCGAGTTTGGTACTGCTGAGAAATTCTTGATTTTGACATGAAAATAGACATCGAGTTGTCGTTTTATGTGTCGATCTAACCCAAAAGTGTTCAAGGAAGAAAACGAGGTGCTTTATTTCAAGGTAGGGCCATGTATTTTTTATTTTTTTTATTTTTTTTTTTATATATATTTGAAGATAAAGTTCCGAATCATGGTATCGTTCGGCTATTTCTAGAGTTTAGGAAGCTTCATGGAGCATAGCTAGGAATCAGTATAGCTTTTGGTCTAATAAATTAATACACAATAGACACTTAGAATTGTTGTACTTAGACTTATAATTATTATATTGTTACGACTATATGTAAAAATCTTTCCACCTCTGTCGCATCCTGTCGCAAAAGAATGTGTTTTTTTCAAAGCACCATAAAATCTCATTTAATTTAATAAAACAGCTACACGAGTAACATGGCATTTGGCCCCTTTGATAAATGCTCTGTTTCCCAATTGTCTTATATACCGACCTTAATCGGCACTTAAAAACCCGACAAAAAGCAAAAATAAAAAAAAAACAAAACAAAAAAAAAAAAAAAAACAAAAAAAAAAAAAAAAAAAAAAAATCAGTAACAATCCCGTAAGTAAAAAATATCGAACGTTTCCACAGACAATTAGTTGGATGCAACATGGCACACATCGAGTCAGACAAAATAACGGATATATATGACCTTAAATGTACTAAAATACATAGTGTTCTAAAATGGTTATGATTATATCAGCCACGCGCATACGCTTATCGGACCTGTTTCTCTAGGACTTGACATAGTGATGGTATTTATAATAACTGTATCCAATAACTAAACCATGTCCCTTATTTGATTTAAGACTGACAATATCCGTTATGTGTATAATACACGGGCAATTCATTGATAAGCGCCAAAATTTTATAATCATTCAATAAAGCAAACCTATACAGCGGTGCTTTCGGCTACATTCATATCACAGGGCTCTTTCAAATATTGTGTACACAAGGGGTCCATATCACATAAAACCAATTAGGACGTAATTACCATGGAATGTTCAATTCTCCATCAATTTGTAATTAGATTATGATTTGTATGATCAAATATCCGCAGCGTATCGGCAATTCAAAGTGTGACTTACAATGGATTATGGTAACGAGAATGTGATTTTGTTTAGACAAACGGTCTGGTCAGTCGACCGTAACTTAATTGCGCCAGGGATTTCGATATTGCTGGAATGTTTTCATCTGTTTTTGATTTAAGACGTTGTGTTTTTAAGACGACCATATGGTGAGCTCAATCAAGATTAATTCGTATTTAGCCACAAGAATGAATGACCTCACATAAAAATCATAGCTTATATCATATAATTATATTACATGTACTTCTTCAATTGTAGCTACCTCGTGACCAGGAAGTGACCCATTATGACACATTACTGACCCAGAAAGCCTGGCCTAAAAGTGACATCCAGTTTGGTCAAGTGGCTGGAGTGGACACAGATAAAGCTGGGGACGTTCATGTCTTTCATCGGGCTGAGAGAAGTTGGACGGCTGAGTAAGTACCAAGATAGTTCAGGGTCAAATAATTTTTGTAATTAAAAACAAAACAAAGATTTGATATTCTTTTATCATAACAAGAAATGTCTTAATATTTTATTTTACTTAACAATTCCTGATCAGTTAGCTATAAAACATATTTAAACATCTGTCCGTTGTTTTTTAACAGATCGTTTGGTTATGGAGACGTTTTCAAACAGAGAGATCTGGGTCCTATAAAAGGGGACACATTGTTGGTTCTGGATGGGGCTACTGGAGAGGTGAAAAACAGGGCAGGTAGCAACAGGTAAGTTCATCTTCTTTATCTATTTAGTTTCTTCAGTTCGTGGATGTCTTTAGTGAAAGTTACGAAAATAATTGGGAAGTTCGCAAAGATGTAACAACACTTCTCGTAAGCGACCTTTTGAATTTTATTTCTCTTTTAAATCCAAATACCAAACAGGAAACATACCAAGCGATTTTCCAATGGACTTTCATCCTTCCGTTGGTGTACCATTGGAAGAATGGTCGTGGCACAGTCATGACTTTAGTTGAAAAGTGTAGAATGATGGAGAAAAGATATGTTATTTAAGAGTTAACATTTCTGTTTCAGTTTTTACATGCCACATGGCCTCACGATCGATCACGAGGAGAACACATGGGTGACAGATGTGGCCTTACATCAGGTAAACATTGAACTAAATTGAATCCAAATAATTAAGCGGTAGCATAAACTATCTAGTGAAATCGAGCGATCACAAAATTACAAGATTCATATGGTGCTTATAAACCCAGATATTACTCATCAGACAGAGTTTTAAAGACTTTTGTCCATAAAACTTTACACATATTTTCAAATGTTTTTTTTTAGTTACGTCATAATATTTAACAACGAAATTCAATTTTTCCTTCAGGTATTAAAGTTTCCTAAAGGTTCCATGAAACCCGCTTTAGTCCTTGGCGAGGAATTCGTACCGGGTAACGACGACAGCCATTTCTGTAAACCTACCAGTGTGGCCGTCGCCTCAAATGGAGAGTTCTTTGTTGCTGACCTGTAAGATTCATTACATACAAATCATTATACCCATGACCAAAACCATTTACATGTAGTGTGTATGGCAGGAGGAGGTATTCACACCGGAGTTTGTTTATGATCACAGTACCGGTATATCTGTTTGCAGACATTACGAGTTGTCTCCCTTAAAATGCGCTGCTCTGTGCCCTATGCGAATCTGCCATTGAATTGAAGGTTTCAGTCCAAGGTCAAATCATTCAACTAATTAGATATCATAACATTGTAGATAATCGAACAATTCCTTAATAGGTCAAATTCTAATATGTTATTGTAATTTTAAAATAGGTATTGTAATAGTCGAGTGATGAAGTTTGATGCAAATGGCACTCTGATTGGTCAATTTGGAAGGCACGAAAAATGTAAGTATATATCTGTAGAATTAAGTAATTAATATTATAAATGCGACTCCTGTATATAGTCTATCTGTTTATAGATAAGATTAAATTGAATCATATAGTATATTTATTTAGAAGAATATGAAAACTGAAGGCTGGAGAAATTTTGATTTAATATAAATCTCCGAGCGTCATGAAGAGTTGAATTTTTCATGCACAATTTTCACATTTGTACAATGGCTTGGACTCTTGGTGTAAGAATAAGTTACATCTTTAGTCTTTAATGTAGACTATTCATGACGAATTATTGACATAGACTCCCCACCAAACACTCATAACATAAATATAACAACAAATATTCTTACTTTCCCAACAGTTATGGAACCTCTGCAGAACGACCAATTCAATATCCCTCACAGCCTCGCTTTGATTGAATCACGTGACATCCTCTGTGTGGCCGACCGGGAGAACGGAAGGTAAAGTCTAGGCTGATGACTAAAAAGAAATAAATTTAAACATTTATCAGCTCATCGTTTTATACGAGCATTTTAAAAATTAACTTCAAAAGTTGGTAAAACAATATTGGCAATTTTTTTAAAATTAAAAAGCAATAATATCTACAATATTAGCAGATTACATAGATTACATATAATTAACTAATATCAGTGTTATAATGTTATAGTGGGGGTTGGAGGGAGCTTCCTATTGCCCTGGGGCTTTCAGAGCTATGTTTGTGATGTCTTTGAATTATCCTGTATTTGTCCTGTGATGTCTGTCTTTGTTGTCAGTGGAGTGATTAGGTGTTTGGCACACCGTCATGTGAGTGAAGTAACGTTAACAACGGCGTTAAATCCCAATTAAACAAACAATATTATGTTATATAGACCTCGACTCTCTGTTGATTATTAGATCGGACTCTCTGTTAGGTATTAAATTGAATCTAAAGTCATTCCCTCAATTTGTTTACTCTGGCATTGTTTGACCATTGAATCTTATATTTCTGATTTCAGGATCCAGTGCTTTAAGGCTGGTCTACACGACCCCAGTCAGTTTGGACAGTTTGTGGCCTCGGTCACAGATACCGAGTTTTCACATATCTACGCCATTGCCTATGACCCTAATGGTACTTAAATCCGAGTCTAGATTGCATGGTGTCATTACTTTCTCAGACTCCTGCGCATTTCAGAAATGATTAAATTAAATTATACAATTTGTTGGATATTTCATTGTAATAGAAAGGATTGAACAACTCAAGTCTGAAATTCGCAGTGTGTGTTTAGAGGTCGGATATCGTTCAGAGTCGGTTAGACGTCAATAATATAGCCCCTTATATACAAAACATTCGTGGAAAACATTTCACTCCTAATCATGGTAATTCTTAAGCTGTCGCCAATGTAATGAATACTCTTTGGACAATTGACACAGTATTCAAATAAAATAATATTTTGCACGTGTAACAACTGAAAAGTTACTAAGATTGGATAAACAAATGTTATGTTTCTTACACAGTAGGTTTATATTTTATCTCCATGTTTCTGTTATTTTAGAGAAGGTGTTGTATGCTGTGAATGGCCCTAACCGGAACCTCCAGGCGGTCCAGGGGTTTACGATCAGCGCGGATAATTGGGAGGTGGTGGATACATGGGGACCTCAGAGGGTAAGAACTGACACTTTCACAATTCACACCTGTCATCCTACGGATAACTTACTTACGTATTCCTCAAGACGAACTCTACCTAGACGGTTTCTGTTGTGAAAATCAGGGACCATATGTTTAAATCTTTTTTAATTATATTCCTAAATTAGATGACGCTATTTAATCTGTTTTTTTAAATTATCCATTAGTCGTTTTTTTTATTAGACATTTGATGGAATAAAAGCAGATATTCAATAATATGTGATCAGCCTCTACGAATGCTTAAACGAACACTGCACGCTTACTTATGCATCATGTAGCCAATTTCTGTATTTTCCTCTTTTCCAGGGTTTCACTACTCCTCATGATCTAGCAGTATCACGTGATGGCAAACACGTGTACGTGGCAGAGATCGGACCCAATCAACTCTGGAAGCTCGACAGAACCAGACTGTAATCGGTCTTAACCAATGAAAATGATTGTGTATATTAGGATTATGTAGCTAAAGAAGAGGCGGGTCGATGATTTAGAATAGGATTAAGAGGAATTACTTATGGGGTTGGTTGTGAAGATATATACTATTTACAGAATATTGTTGAGTTTTATTGTTTTAATAGTCATTGAACATTTTATATCTATGAAGAACTTCTTATGAATATGAAATCCTCAGTGGTTGGTATTGTGATGGAAGAATGCACCAGTGCATACAACTGTATTTGCCCTGCTCCATAAAAATAAGGTGTACAGATACATTAAAATATTTAATAGGGTATTTCGCACCGATGTCTGCCATCAAACTTGAGACCATTTTCTCCAAAATTACATATCTTTGCTGTAGGCTATCATTTTCATTAAGTTTTTGATAGTTTTGTTTGAGAAATTTCCGACACTTTGTTTATTCTTAAAGCTCCAAGTTTAAACATAGGCTACCATTTGTGATAGGTCAAATGCTTTAACAACATGTAATTTGAATAAAAATCCCAACAATGTATTATTTGTGATAGGTACATTGCTTTGATGACAGGATGATAAAATAATTAACAAAATAACAATTCAACTGAATCAATTTGATTGGAGTATTTAAAGTTCCTTTTCGTTTTACATCTATAGTATATAATGTTAACTTTTTCAAAATGCATAGAGAGTATATTTTGTGGTAGGTTCATTCTCCAGACAATATGATTCGAATCTAACGAATCAATATAAATACTCTTATTTTAGTTAATACAGTCATCTAGAAGTCGTTGACATATATGAAAAGCTAATGGCCTAAATTAGGCCCACTGTTGACAAACATAAGTTATTTGATTTATTTTGAATAATACGGTATATACGCAGAATGACATTTCATGATTGCACATTTAAGATTTCAGTGTAGGTATTGACTTTATATGTGTAAATTATATAAGTTGATTAATCTATGTGTATGCATGTATATACAGCATAGTTTGAAATAGATCCATTTCTGAAACAGCATTACTCCAATGGAAGTAATCAACGTGAACAGATACCAGTATATCGTGTGACATAAACAATGGTATTATTGTCAAGCCTTTGTGGATGTACTTACAGTTTGATGTTCCATAGATATAACTATATATGATCTGTATAATAAATAATTTATTTTAATCCAAATATATTCGGAGTTATTTAATCAGAATCGTGAAGCGAACAGATTATGTCAATGTGGAATAAAACAAGAGAAAAACAATCAGAGATTGATAAACAATATGCCCCCTACCTCCGCAGTCCACCCAAGACACACATAACTACATGCAGTGCACCAAAAACTAACCTAATGAGAGAAACTTCACTGTGTGGGGAAATTTGCATATTTCAGTGATGTTTTTTTCTATATCTGTTGCACATTTGTGTACATTGAAGAAGAATGCACTGTGAGAGTTTCAAAAGCCTAAGCGAAACAGTAAACAAGATACAGCCCGGACAAGCTTACCGGACATACGGAACCAGTTTGCATAATTTATAGGGACATTTGCATAATTCTGTGATTTTTTTCTATGTTGCACATCTGCGTATATAGAAGAATCTACTATGCAAATTTCAAAAGCTGTAGTGAAAAAGTAACCGAAATACAGCCCGGACAAGTCTACTGGAAACGGACATACGGAGACATGGACATACGGACACGCGGATACTTGCAACATCTACATATATAGAAGAATGTACCAGGTAAGTTTAGAAAAAAATAAGTGAAATCGTAACCAAGATACAGCCCGAACAATCTTCCCGGACCTACAGAGATAATTCACATAATTTTAGGAGAAATTTGAATATTTCCGTGATTTTTTCTCTGTTGCACATCTGCGTACATAGAAGAATGCACTATGCAAATTTCAAAAGCTCTAGTGAAAAGTAACCAAGATACAAAACGTATAAACGACAAACGTATATACAGACATACGGATACACGTATATACGGACACAGAAAAAGGAAAATCTATATGCCCCCTCACCTCTTACTAGAGAGGGGCATATAGTTTTGGGGTATAATAAATGAAACTGGTATTATGGCCTCTAAGTGATACAGTTTCTTCCGAAAAAAGAGGGCTGGGGTACTCGTCGCATCATTAATAACAAATGACCTAACCTAACAGAGAAACCGATCAAGAAGTAGCGATTGAATCAGGAACCTGGTAATTGAATGGACTGATTGATTGATTGATTGATTGATTGGAGATTCACGCCGTGCTAAAGGTTATTTCCCTTACATGACAGCGGAGTATTCCAGCAATAATGAACAAAATCACAACCATGATGTGGAGCGTTTCCATAATGTTGGAAAGTTCATTTTTCTCCAGTGCTAAGTAAAGACAGTAGTGCTTACCTTCAAACAAACTCACTTAGCCAGAGGGCCCTGTTAATAAGATATAAACAATGAGCAATATTAAAAACAAACAAACAAAATAACAAATATTGGACAACCATATCATCTTAGGTCTGGGATTATATTGAGATGTTTAAGATAGCATGATAAACACCTTAACTATAATACAGACTTGCTATAAATATGTGAGAGACAACAAATGCTGATGTAAAGACCAACGAACAAACCATGCAGAGTAAACAATCATATTTACACAGAATAATTGATAAATGCTGTTTTAACCTATAGCGATATTTTCAAACTGGCGTACTAAGGCAGAGAATTGTTTCTAATCCTTTGTTAAGTAAAGACACTAAGTGTATGCCTGGAACATGGCGATTATCTCAAAATGAATACAAATGTGAGATCTGAATGGATGTGTAATTTATCCAGGCGATTATATATAAGGTAGACAATAGGTATGGTCAACCGGAAAAAAATATGACAAGTATGAAGTGTTTTGTATAGGCATAGAATTGCTTCTAGTCCCTTGATAAGTAAATACAGTAAGCGTATGCCTGAAACAAGGCGATAAACTCCCACTGATTTACCGATACAAATGTGAGATTTGAATGGATTTGTAATTTATCCGGGTGATTATATATACAGTTGACAATAGGTATTGTCAACCGAAATATATTAACAAGAAACAATCTGATAAATGCGAGATGTTTTGTATAGGCATACAATTGATTCTAGCCCTGTGTTAAATAATACAGTAAGAGTACGCCTGAAACATGGCAATAAATTCTCACTGATATACAATCTAAATATGAATGACTGTCATACTGATACAAACTGCGACGTGTGTAAGTCAAACAGAGAATGAATGCTCGTCTTTTATTCAGTAGGAGTATTACTGAAACATACTAACCATAGTTATCAAAAGTGCACCAATAAAAAACGGGACATACTTGACAACTGGATGTTGGGCAGACAAAGTTAGTTGCACGATTTGCTTTTCACGCACTGTCTCGCGTTACTTTCTTGTGCAGGTAGTCTACCAACGTGTTATCTTTAACGTCACGTGATGCTTTACCTAGAACAAATCATGGTAAAAGCCAACAGTGCACCTTAATGGTCAGACAACAGTACGGTAGATAGCGTCTTTTGTCCGAAATAGATTGATCTGTGAAATTCAATCTGGACAAAGACGACAAGTAAACGATTTTGACAGGCTAACACACAACACTCCAGGCTACAAATCTTAATTATAAATAGAAGAAAACGTGCCCCGTGTCTGCCGACCATCCATTCACACCTGCCAAGGTTTTTAATTACCCGCAAGACTTTATTTATTTAATCTCAAATACAAAGGTTTGGAATGCCGCTGACCCTTAAATATTTAGTTTTTGATTGGCACAATTAACTCGATCTACACATGCTTTCCGGTTTGTTCTAAGTATGGAAGGAGGCTCTTTAATTTACTCCATTTTTTAAACCTGGTTAAAAGCACAAATTTCACATTTTTTTCAATCACTCAATCGACCAACCGATCAGTTGGCGATTTTTAAATTTAGATTGTGATTTTGGTGCTGCTTTGGGGAAACCAATCTTCTGAATTGACATGAAACCTTGATTATATAACGTAAATAATGACGTCAAAGGTACTAGGTGTTTTTGACGTTTTATGTAGCAATATACTCAGCATGACATCATCAATGCAAGTGAACTTTGAGATTGTGATGACGTTTGACGTTGTGCAGAGAATATATCTATCTGAAATGTCACTATGGCTCTAATGGAACCCTTCGTAGTTCTTCAGTCACGGTTCTGGTGGAACCCTTCCTGGTTCTGTATGGCACTCTAATGAAAGGTCAGAAATTGGCAACTGAAACAAGCAAACAAACAAGGACACATAATTGCAATATGTTAAACGATATAAAGTTAATACGAAATGTTTGCTTTAACTAAACATTTATCCTATCATATTTTTGCAAGTGTTTATTATTCATTATGAAAACATTTAACATTTTGGTTGTACTAGTGTCAACTATTGTTAGAAAGACCACTGTCATATAAGTGAAATAGCCTTATGCATGACATTAAATACCAATCAATCAATCACTTGTTCTGCCTGCTTTAAAATTATGCTAAATTCTGGTAAATAATGGAAAACTTAAAAGGACAATAAAACTTTTTTTAGTGGACATGCACTGAAAATGTACATTACTTTTTATCCCTGTATTTTAAGGAAATAGCTATATGTAAATGTTCCAAGTATTTCTCCTTTACGTATGATATAAAAGAAACGTTTTTTGTGGTAATGGTTCTATACAGATGGTCCCATCTTTTCTAAAGATCACTTAAATAACCATCTTATTCGTCTCATTCGTTATTAACCTTTGCAATTTCTTCAAAGAACCTTTAAATAACCTCAAACATTGGGATCTGACAAAAACTCTCAAAAGTTCTCTACAGTGCAATGCTTGAAACTACATCATGGAATTATTTGAATATATCCATTCATATATATAGACACATATACGTCAAGTTTATGATGTGGATAATGTTAAAGCTATATTGATATATTTAAAAAGTTAAAATTTGTAACTAATGTTTTATTAACAGGGCCTGTTCGTCTCATTCTTTGTGAGGTACTTAACTTCCGGGTACATCGTTGAAACTCTGCGGAGGCAAGGTATAAGTTTTCTGTCTCTACAATCTTAGAACAATATGGCTCTAATGGAACTCTTTCATGTTCTTCAGTGATGGCCCTGGTGGGTCCTATTTTATGGGTCTGTATGGAACCCTCACAGCAACTTGTCCCAGTATTTCTCTTTTATTATATCAAAGAGCCGTTTTTGTCGTAATAGTTCCATAAAGATTGTGCCATCTTTTCTAGAGAACTGTTTTTGCCTTTGTGGTTCTATACAGATGGTTTCATCTTTTCCAAAAAAGGTACACTCGGGGAATAAATGATTATTTGAGTGTTCTTTATAGATTTGACGATGGAATCATTATCACCAAAACGCTTCATTTAGCATTGGATTATAGCCAGATATACTATATAGCTTTTTCTGTTAAAGCAAATACACATAATTAGAGTTCACTCTTCTTTCTCTTTCCCACTTTTTATCAACTTATTCCTCTAATGATAGCAATTTTACTCGCCCACTAAAAATCGCCTTTTCCGATTTTTTGTTTCCTTCCAATTAATTACGAATGTTCAATTTCCATGTGTTATGTTGGTGAAATTTGAGTGTTATGGGTCAGTGTGACCGGAGTAACCTGCAGGGCTAGGGGTCGTGGGATGGTCCGATCAGAAAGGTATACTGTAAACACTGAAACTCAGTGATAAGTGCTCAGACCTGGACCGCGTATTCACCGAATCACGTATACAGGTGGCCGGTGTAATCTTCAGGTATCATATAGGTCATCTGGCGGAGTGTCGATTTCACCGCCTTTGAAGTACACCTGAAGATGTTGGTATGCATACCTGCCGTGTTTAGAAACACAAACCGCATGCCAGACGTACGACAGATATGCAGTTGGCCTTGCTACAACGCGATACGGAGAGTCTTTGTTTGTAACAAACGTAGAAGTTCATTGAACACAAAAAACAATATCTAAGACACAATATATTTCATTTGGTCGTGAGGTGAAGAGCGGGTGTGACAAGAAAACCTATAAAGTCTCCATTAAGTTTAAGCCTTTACGGGACTGCGCCATGCAAACAACGTATCTATACTGTCGAGTGGGACGGGTTCAAATCCCGAACAAGGCTCGTATTTGGCCTCTCGCCTTACTTTGTATTATTTGAATTTGTTTGTATTTTATAAAATGGTGGGATAAAAAACCCCTCTACTTAATCAGTATAAAGTACTTGAATACAATAAAACACCTGTATAGCCTTTGCATCCGTCAGTTGTAATTCAAACTTAGGAAAGTGTTCAGGTATCGAATCGTGTCCATGTACATTCACTTGTTTATCTTGTACAAATCGTTGACTAACTTGTTGTACAAGTTTTTAAAAATTTATTTAATAATTGAAGACTCTTTATAAAAACAAAAAAAGGGGATACATCTACATTATAGGTTATCAAGGACTGGACCTACCCAGGTGAGATTTTAAACAGCCAACTAAACATTAAGTTGCACTATTAGCTTTATTGCCGTTTGTTCCCAGGTAAAACATCACGTGACATTAACGAACATAAAGAAAATATTGCCTTACATAATAAGTAGCGCAAGAAAGTACGTCAAAGCCAATCGTTCACGTTACTCCATTGTTATAGTTGTTTTTGTGTGAAAAGTTTGTCTTGTTTTTTTAAACATTTGTTTTAATAAATATGGAAAATTGGATCTATAGTAATGCATCATTTTGTAACCGTGCACCATTGGCTTTATTATAATGTATTCTATAGGTTAAACATCACGTGACGTTGGAGACGTTGGCTTACCGCCAATACATCATAAGTAACGCGAGAAAGTGAGAGAAAGGTCATAATGTTGAGTACATTTTATAACCATTGGCAGAGGTATGCGTTGATCAGCTATCGATATGCTCAATATTTTTGCCACAGTTACGGAAAAATCGAGCAGGTAAAAAATAAGAAAATCTGTCATATGAGAGAAATCTAATTGATTTTTTTTGTTGTATAATTGATTTAAGAGTAATTAATTTTGTTACAAACTGTTAAAATGAATTGCATTGATATGCAGGTACACGATATATCATTGCATATAGTCCCGGAGTTGTAGCCTTATTTGCCCCACGACGAACCGCCTATTTAACAATAATTTACCGAATATCACTACAAAACATGGCCCTGTTCTATGTCCAAGCAGACTATATACACCAAGGAGGTAAGAAGGCGACTGTTTAAATAAATTAATAATACGCGGGTTTCTCTCAAAATTAATATAAAGTTACAAAACCATGTACCTATAGGCCTGCATGACGCGCCAGTAGACCTTTTCAAACACTGTCTTTCCAACAATTTACGACAAAGGTTGACGGACTCTTCTAGTTGTGTCTTTACATCGCAGGTCTAATGACATTGGGAACAATGGTAAAATGTGTGAAACTTCTCACCTAAAGGTCAACGAGCCCTCATCTCATTTAACACCTGTATTTAGGACGGGTGGATCGGCAGCCTAAGCAGGTACATTCACGTTTTACTCAAGCCAATTAAAGATTCTATAGGCCTACTGCATATTGATTAAAATTTATTTTCCCTATTGCGTTAAGTATTTTATGTGAATAACTGGGATGGGGTGAGGTCCCGAGTTGCGGGTGGTAGGCCTAGCTATACTACCAGGTATACGGTCCTCTTAAAACACGAAGCCGATCTATCAAGACGTTTTTATTTTGCTTCGTGCGCTTGTATACGCCAACATATGAGTCAAATAGCATTATAAGTACAGCATTAAACAAATAAAACAAAATAAAATAAAATAAATAAAAACTCAGATACAGCCCACATAGCCCTAGTCCGAGTGGCCCTAACGTTTTGTTTTTGACAATGCCTGACGTTAGTTTTTGCCCATCAGGAAATAACTCAAAAACTATCGTCTGAGCCCCTCGGACTAAGATAGCCCCTGCATTGAACAGAATTTCATATCTTGCCTGGATTGGTCTACATTTGGTTTATCTACTGGCTTACACACCTTTACAACAAAAAATATACTATTTATTGTTTGTCGAAAATCTGCAACTACTAGTCTATAGATTCCATTCACACATTTTGAAGAATGTCTCAACTATACAAAAGATAATGATGAGTGAAGACGTGATCAAAATAGTTATAAGTGAATGTCGTATGTTTTATCTCCTATTCATTTTATTCATTAATGGGCTAAGAAATGTCTTTTCGATAAAACCATTAGAAAATATTGTAAAATTTTCGACACAATCAAATCCCATTTACCATGCACTCAAAACCAAGGATGAAATATGCTTGAACAAGACAATTAAACAAAAACTACGACGTAACATTCTCTGTGAAGTACAAGTGCAACAGTTTCAACAATGTACAAACAACATAACTTTTGTTGCCAACCGCGTTAATCAGTATTTGCTTCAATGTTCTTTCTTCCAAAATAAATAATAGGTTTTATTATGAATTCTTATAGTTTTTGTTTTTTTCGTTGGAAAAAAATATTGATAATGATGATAATTTATGCCGATCAAAACACCAATAATTATTCTGGATAATTCATAGCGATGAACAATTATTTAGTAGTAAAATAAAATGCTTGGAATAACATTTGTCACATTATGGGTTTATCAGTCTATAAAATAATTTACAATAATAAGATTTATCAATTAATGAGAAAACTTATTGCCTGTGATTGTATTGTAATGAACAGATAGATGCACTGCAACTGTGCGGCGCCTTTATAAATTTTATCAAAGAATATCTCTAGTATCTGTACTCACCTCACAATTAAGATGGTATCGTAAATCGCTGCGACCGTTTCGTTTAAATCATGTCATTGATCACAATTTGTGAGAAAATCATGTTAAACGTTCATTTTTTTAAATGTAATTTGGAAATAAGGAATCCCATTGTCATCAACAACACACCCATTTTCCGTGCATCACGATATTATCAAATGTTTACTCCCTTAAAATTCAAAACTATTGTTGACTCACATGTATTTAACAAAATCTTCAGACTTGTAACCTACTTTAATTTATGTATTCAGAAATCGACTTGAAAATAATGTCAGATTGCAGTTTCCAAATCCCGCGAGTTAAACTTTTTACTGCCTTTGAGAGTCACGCGTCAATCATGACAACGTGGCGCCACGATGAAGCCACGCCCACAACGAGCGCCAATAATTTCTCGAGCAAAAGGAACATTGTATCATTGCGTCATACCCAATGTTTCCATTTTCTTTGAGCGGCAAACAATCTACAGCAAATGAATGTTGTTGTTTTTTATTTGTTCATCTTTCTCTCCATTTCATTTCCATAAACACAAAGATTTAAGACTGATCAATTTACAAAACTAAAGACTTTTTAACGGATTTTTAAAACCGAAAATTCTATGTTCTGCAAAATTATGTTACAGAGAATTTCCTTATAAAAAAAAAAAAGAAAGAAAGGAAAAGAAAAATTCATTTTGCAGTAACAAAACAACTTAAGAACTATACATCCCGTTTAACTTTAGGATTTCTACAAATTAACCACCTAACCATGATTCCATAAACCCTATGCAAGACTACCGACGAATCCTACCGTTTACTGTGCGGCGAATTGTCGTTCTTTTCTCAGAAGAAAAAGAGTATTGTACAAAAGTATATCAATGTAGGCTAAAACTTACACCTTCCAGATAATACCGATCACAGCAACCAATCCACAACATCGCTATCCAGTTGATAGTTTTTGCCCATGAAGTTTTAAATCCGGAAGCAAGTTTTCGATTCAAAACTGTGTTGGTGCATTGAGAAAACGCTGGCTTACGTTTATGGTTAACTTGGCGGCGACTTGAAGTTTAACTGAAAGATAAAGGCATCAATATTTCTAATATAGTCCGAGTGGCTATGGCGTTTTGTTTTTGATAGGCTAATTCCAGGCGGCGAAAACAGGGTATGCCCGACAGAGAATAACTAAAAAACTATAGTCTATATTTGTTACTATATTCGGACTATATTTGTTAGTGCTCGAAGTTTCCCATTACGTTTTGAGGTATGTCTTGTCCGCACCTCTTTAAAAACACAGGGCTGGTACCATTAGAACGACCTCGACCTTTCTAGAGCCAATGAACTCAACAAGAAGTACATTCGAGCGCCGCGTCAATGATCTGTTGGCAACAATGTTTCAGAACTGAGATGACGTCATTCTACACGCGCACCAGTCATCAATTTCACAAAAGTTGTAAGTTGTAAACAACATACATGGTGTCGTTCTGCGCCCAGTGATTATCCTGCGTGTTTTTTCTTGGTTTCTGGTAAAGTCGAGGGTTGGCACGCCGGCATTTGAGTGTGAAAGTATGGCGTTCCAATCAATCGAACAAACAAACTGTAATTTTCCTATGAGCATATAAAATAAACGACAGTCCTTTTCGCGCATAAAATTAACTTAAATACATTTTACGGAAGACTATTTGACGCATTAACTGCGCGTATATGTAGGCTACAGAGACTCGATAGACTGATCAACAAAATGACTGTAGATGAGGATATGATGCAGACACTAATATTTCATTCTGAAGGATTAATTAAAGCCACAGACAGTTATAGAAATCAGCGAAAACCATCGAAAAGATCACAAATTTAATTTTATCAGCGTTTATTTACCAATAATTAGCGCGACAGTATAGCCTATAGAGAGTATACAGTTGTTTTCTGATCGACAAGAGCGACAGGGGCCTTAAATTGTTGCCTTAAATCAAAACTCAAGTAGCGTTGATCCTAGGGTCTTTCTCGAAAAATTTCAAATAAATCCATTTATTTCCTTTTTGTGGACACATTTGTCGTTAAATCTTCACGATATAAGCGAGGTACAAGCATGAACGGATTGATCATGTAGTCTTTAACAACGAGCTTCACTTATATATGGCGACACACTAACTCAACCATAAAGTGCGAAGTGTTTGGCACTGTTTAAAACTTGATATATATTCCTCTAGTGCAAGTGAAATTTGTATATATAGGCTTTAAACACTCCCTCATTATATAATCAGATGGTCTGAACAGATATAGGATCAAATAAAATTTTTTAAAATTATTTCTTTTTGATTTAAAAAAATTGAATTTCCATGTCATTGGTCGCTGCTACAAGGGTTTTAACCATCAAATCTGTATCTACAAGAGGGTTTACAATTTACTACTTATATATAATTACGATACATTGTTTACAGAAACCCCAATTCAAAGGAGAATTTTAAAACACGTAACCATAAACCCATATTCATATATAGACGACTTTTGTGCAAGTTATGTAGTTAAGCTGACAATAGTAAGACGCTCCCTTATGGCCGGAGCTCAGTTATCTTTTCAACAGGTACGTCATTTCACCTGTTTAAAAGCGTTTTCATTTGAAGCATCGTGTTGATCCAATGTCGCCTTTCAAACATCACGTGTTGTTTGACTGATAACAAACGGTGCTCAAGCTGAGTGTTAGTAACTTAACGTTAGTCAGCCCATTGTAAAAATATCCGATGTCATAGCGAATAATAAAGCTTTTTATCACTCTATCGATAAACAAACGCAGTTTCAATGGCCTTAGACGGAAGCAAATGATATGTCAGAACACTGACGGCCATCAAGTGCCCGTATGTCATTCATACAGTCATGCGCGACAGGTCAGTTGTCATCGATGTCTGTCTCCTGATTTCATGTCATAATTAAAACCTTATATGAGGCCCCCATTGGTCAAATTTAAACTATTTTATACCATCGTAATGGTTGTTTAAAACGAACCGTTTTTAATATTAAATGATATCTCACGAAATCACGTCATATATACTAATGTACCATACAACTGCGAGACCAATTGAGTTACCGCGTGCAAAGATATTTCTGTAAAACCTACAAACACCGGACTGTTAAATTAAATTATTTAAGCGTCGAAAACTGTACATGATGAAATCTTGCTGGCACGCACTTTGCAATCAGCGAATAGGGCGATGTGGTTACAATTTAGGAATGTTGTCTTTGATGTTTCACTTTTTTTAGATATGTATGGAGACGTATTTTTCAAAAAGGAACTTTGTTGGAAAATTAATCTTCCGCCACTTTTATTTAACGACATCGTTCGCTCAAAACAAACTGCATTAGACGGCCTGTCAATAAAGATACGAGACCTCCGATATAAGGATATATTGTCCAGGCTAACACTTTCAAGAATCGAGGGTATTTCCTTTAGTGTACATTTTCCCTATATCAATAAGAACTGACATTTGATTGATTGATTGATTGATTGATATTTTATTCACCAGAATAGTGAGAAATTCGTAGCAAGAGGTGTAAAGAGATAACATCGGCTGGAATAAAGTCCACGAAGACTTGTTATATCCCTGAGGTCGTGGAACATACACACAGGAGCAAGAATTAAGTATAGTACATACTGTACATTTTAGTGAAGAATTAGCGATTGAGTCAAACCTATTCCCCATGTTAATTCCATTATTTTAATGCCCCCTATATAAAGTGGAGAATCTACGCTAATCTTAATTAAAGGACGAAATTAACCTGTACAGCAGTCTTGGTTTTTAACTTATACTATACCCAATTTAAGCAGTGTGGATGTATTGCCATCAACAAACAAAGATAACATTTACTGAATAAAAACTACTATACTACTACTAATAATAGAACATGGTTCCAAATACTGAACCTTGAGGAACCCCACATTTTCGACGGAATCTGTTTTGTTATAATCAAGATTATAGTTATATAATTTCTTTAAGTGACATTTAGAAACTGATAGGTATAGAACAGACTCATCAATGCTATGGATTACAAACCTAGAAATTGAATCCTTAACAATGTATCTTTGTCCTATAGTTGTATACTTTATTGCTACAGGCGATATCTATGACGTCACGCAGTATGAATTTC
>JARFOD010087134.1:0-18457 GCA_031763545.1 Mopalia muscosa | reverse complement strand
AAAGACAGATTACAAACGTTTAAATTGTGTCTTTTTTACTTCAATTTAAGTTTATCAGTATTTTCGTTATTTTGGGATAACACATAACGAAAATACTGTTAATCTTCACTTTCTAAAAAGACACAAAAATTATTCATTAAATTTAAGTTGTTTTCTGAGTTATACAAGTGGTTTATTAAAAAAAGTGTGGATGTAAACATTCATCATTTGTGTTTAGTTTGGAACATGTCAAGCCTGAACATTCTTTATAAAACCCCATTGGTTTTTATCGGGTATCTGACGGTTTAATTAATCTATAAAAGCAAGTTTGTGGTGATATTGTTTGTAGTCTAGTTAGGTTACCTGGAAGTAAATAATGAGTAAAAAATAACCCCAAGGAAAGCTGATACAAATGAACTCATAACACAGTTCATAGCGACGAGTTGTGTTCCAGTATTTCAACAGAATGTGGTAAGTTTTGTTTGAGTAATTCAACTGCACTTGGTGTGTTAGGTTCCAGTAATTCAACTGCACTTGGTGTGTTAGGTTCCAGTAATTCAACTGAACTTGGTGCGTTAGGTTCCAGTAATTCAACTGCACTTGGTGCGTTAGGTTCCAGTAATTCAACTGCACTTAGTGCGTTAGGTTCCAGTAATTCAACTGCACTTGGTGTGTTAGGTTCCAGTAATTCAACTGCACTTGGTGCGTTAGGTTCCAGTAATTCAACTGCACTTGGTGCGTTAGGTTCCAGTAATTCAACTTCATTTACTCAGCAATAAATACAGTAGAAAATATAATGTACTGAATACATCTTAGTATATCTTAGTATTTGCAACACACAGTATATCTCGGTATCTCAATAAATATTTATTCTGAATATAATTCAGATTGGCATTTTATATCTCAGTATTTCCACAAACATCTTGTTCAATGATCGCTCTAAGATTTCTCTGTTCTGTAAATATTTGTCTAATCATGACAAGAATTCTGTGTTGGTACTTGTCACTTACTCAAGTTGAAGACATATATTTATTCCAACTTTTGGAAGATTCTGTACACCAATTCATTGCGCTACATTCATTAAATACCCTCGTTTAGTGGTCCATTTCATGTCCTATATACACAAATTAAAACAAACAGCGACACCGTTTACATTCCGTTTACATCTGTTTTATGTGAATTATACGGACTCCTCTCTTTAAAAAACCAATATTTAAGAAAGCCAAAGCATGTAAATATAGCCCAAACACCAGCTATGTTTATATTCCATGTAATCAGTTTGTCATTCAGAAATGTTATTGGCCTAAGTGTTCCATTTGACTTCTTTTGAAGGCTCGGACTGTGTAACTTTGTGTATGCTGTAAACTTTGGCAGATGGAAGAGAATTTTGAATGTATAAAACTACATTTATCTGACAATAGGAAACTTACTTTAACACCAGCAGGTAAGTTAAAATATATAGTAAAAGCTGTAAGTAACGTGAATATTTCCATTGTCTGTGACAGGTATTATGAAACGCTCTGGGCTCATTCTAATTGCAGAACGCTTGACATTGGCACCTATTTAACCTATAACAAAATATGGATTCAAATGTTTTCAAACAATTAATCCCGTTAATATCGCATTAGAGCTAACGATATAAATAATTAAATACGTTTCTTTTTTGCCAAAAAACATAAATGTTTCCATGAGGGCTATAATAAATACACATGGAACTGTATGACAATAGAAGAGTTCAGGTAAGGTCATTAAAAGAATTATATCAGAATACAACTATATTTGAACTGTTTCTATAATTAAGTATTCACGCGAGATAATAACGGCTTTTACTTGATTGTATTTGCATTGGATAGTATCCATAGATGTGTAAACTGCTTTGATATTATAGCAAATAATATGCTGTCCACAATGTCAATCGTGCTAGATTATAATGTATTTAATCCGAGGTTTCCAACGAATATCTGCAGGATTTAGGGAACAGGCGAATATATTTGTGATTAGTAGTCTTATTATTAAATGACACTGAATATATTGCTGTTTAATACAACATAGGTAAACTGAAATAGATATGAAAAAATAACCACATTAGACCGGTCATTTGCTGTTACTCACATAAACCCGGCTACCAAAAGATGACATGTTAAAGGATCTCCAGGCAGTTAAATCAAAACTGTTCATATTCAAATCGAACAAAGCAAACATCACCAGTGAAACCTTGTCCTATCAGCTGACTTAGAAGCATACCATCGCCGTATGAACTTCGACTATCTCAGATGACATAAACTGATTCCAGATCAAATGTCCTTTTTATATATATATTTGTGGTATTTCAAAAAGCATTTTCACCAGACGAAACAATATTGTAAATATATATACTTTTTATTGGGTTGTTGCAACATTGTGTTGAATTTTATCAAAATGCATAATCGATATTGACAGAGAAAATATACAAAAATCAATACTCCTGAAAACATTTTGCCCTATATATCCATACTGTGGCAGACATTAGGCAAATCATAGAATCATAATTAATAAAGTATTTAAAGACATGTACAAATAAGGTAAAGACGATATGTAAATATTAAGTAAATCTAATAATTATATTGCAAAACAAAATCATTGCTCATTTTAAGTGACTATATAGTTATAAACTTTAACCAACTTATCCACAACTAACCGAAAAATGTCCTGCAATTATTTTAAAGAAATATCCCGAAGTACATTTAATGTAAAAGTTAAAGAGGTAAATATTTAAATGTAGTTTGACTAGAAGATTTAACAAAATTTGCTTTCTATCACTAGCCTAACTACACGATAAGTTATCCCTGCAATGGCACAGTAATCCTGGTGACATGAGAGTAATATCACTGAAATGAAAAATGTAGAGCTCAGTCTAAGAGCATTGGTTGTCTCTTATGTGTTATTGAACTAAAGTTTAAAACAAAATTTACCCTCAATGGACACAGCACTGAAGCCAGTAAGAAATCAAAACAAGATATTTAGAGCTGTCACATGGTATGTTGCTCGATGTCATATGTAACTCTGGGCTGTTTCCATGTCTGTATTGTTGGTATATTGTGTGCTTTTTAAATTTAATCTTACTTTATATTAACTTGTGTCACTATGTTGAAATGTTGTTCAAGTGGCTTTTCTTACTGTGTAATGTAGTCTATGGCGCAAAACATTCAACAGAATGGAGTTGCCAGTTAAACCAAAATATGTTTGTATGTAATACAAAATTGACATAAATAACAAAGGCGTCTTTTCAACATACTATTATATCCAAGTTTGTTAGTTAATAAAAGCATCGTTTGTATAGTATAACCGATTTTGTTATCTAATAACGTAATGTTGATTTTATAATATCCCAGTAATAACTCAATACAAACAGTTCCTTTCCACTGACACGTTTAGGTCGTCGACAAATCTAACTGATGTATTTATTGACAATAATCACTATAGACGTGTGAACATTTAGATACAGTAGGTGAATTCTGAATGGATTCATTTCCTGGTTGTAATTGACTTTTTGAACAACAACACATCGCAATACCCCGACTAGATTAGACATTGCGATGTTTACACGCTCAACACAGTGTGACCTCCATTCAAGAGTATGAAGCCTGCACAAAAATGCCAATAATGTATAGGACATCTTATCGAGAAACACACAGAAAAAACCCACAAACGTTCTTAAGCATTATGTTTTTCACCTGTTATTCCCTGTTTGGAGACGGACTAATTACGTGCTCAATGATTCAATAACTCACTTTGGACAACAGCTGTTATGGTGTAGTAAGTAATGTTGATATTCATCATTTTTTCCCACAGATTGATTCTATTACGCATCATTCTGAATACACAAAATGACAGTCCCCATCTATCCGATTAAATTGTTCATGTTATGATCACAAACCTTTTTTGGATTGTGTAAAGATAAGAAATGGCGTGCTTATAATAATGATATAATAATAAACAGTATAAATTAGGCATCACCCCACACACACGTACAATGGTCTCCAGGCGAATCTCTTATAGCCCTTTTTTATGATATATAGTAAGGGTGGTTACAGCGATCATTGATTGCGGTGTCAGGGTATGGCCTGATTTAGAAGGTTCAGTTACAGACGGCAACTTAACGAATTGACAATATGTACATTTTATGCCGTACCCATATTTTAGTTTTAAAGCAGGTATGTATTTTTGCGTCTCTGTACAACAAACACGCTCTGCTAAATCACATACGGGTCTGTATGCGACGTTGTTATTAAGTCGGTTGCGTGGATGGATGGAGAGTCGATATTGACAGACTATTCATGGGCATTAACGTAACATTAATCTTATAGCCAATTAACTTTAGTTGGTATAGATCAGCAAAGCTATCCAGTACATTTGTAGATTCGCAACCATTATCTTCACAAAAACATTACACTGTTAAATTTTGAGAAAAAAAAGTTACTTCTCATATCGTCCGACTGACGTTGTTATTTTGCTATACAACCGAACCATCTTGGATTTTTATTCAAATATAGAGAAAGATTTAGTCATGAATAACCTGAGAATAAGACATATCTAAGTATCTATCAGTGTACCTTTTTATAGAAACCACAAGCTCTGGGACACTAGATTAGTATTATTACGATAGCAATTGTCCACAACTGTGTTCATATTTCAAGCAATTCATTGTGCTACTCACGAGTCAAGTTTGCGCCTTCATATACGTTGACTCCGAGTCGATACTTAATGGTGCAGTTAAAAAACAGCTGAGAACGATTTTGAGTTTTGAGTACCGAATTATCTGGAATATATAAAGCTTAGCTTATGTGCTTCTCCCAACTTTATGCAGTTTCCACATACGCTTACTCTTGACTATGTATAAAAACTGTGCCATTATGCTGGCCCCTTATTTGTGTCACATTTGGTGATCAAAAGAGAAATGCTGTAAGAACGTTCTCTTTTAAGTTAGAGCATGGGATAAGCTTCAGGCATAACACTGCGCAAACACACAGGAGTGCCATAGGGCATGTACAATACTGTCCGCTGTGTTACTAACTGACTACATCTAAACGGTAGGGATAGACAGCACCAATGCGAGTCGATGAAAATGAAGCACAAGCATATCAATGGCTTCAAAGTGGTTGGTATGTTGATTTGAGTTGTGTTGACTTCTCATTATTATTCTGAGTGTTTCAAAAGACCTGTCAGCGGTGAAGGGAAACCGGAATGCCTGCTTGTCGGACCATGTGGCAGTCCACGCACTCAGAGGACATCAAATTCATCCCATATTCGGTTTGATCTGTGTATAAAATCCTAGCAAAAAGTTAAGGAACCATATACTTCACCATTTACCCACCCATCTGAAACAAGCATGGTATCGAATAGACTACAGATTTGCACAGACATAATTCCAAAATCGATACCAAGTACTTGATGATGGAATTCGAGATTTGTTAACAGTTGTCAGAAATCAAAGACATCATGTTACAATTAACTGTGTTTAACTATCCATTGGCGGATTATCGGAGCCACTGATTACATGCTAAAATCAGGTGAGTGCGACAAACCTATCCATTCTAATTTTGTTCTTGTATCTCTTTGAAACTATAATGCTTATGCTAAAGTATCAAATTCTCTTTGCACAACAACAGTATTTCAGATCAAATTATCCTTTGTCGTACATCTGTGCATCTTAATAAATAATTCACCTGAATAATATTTTGTCGCTAACATCAATTAAGCATCTTTACTAAATCGATTGTTCTTATACAACAAGTACTTTTGTAGTTTTTCGGACAGATGGTTTAACAAACTACATTCGACGGTATTGCGTTGTAAAATAGTTCTTATATAAAAAGATTAACAATTTGATTATTCTTTTGTGTAAGACTTTACTGTCAATCTTAGGTTTATAAGACTGCTCCCTTCTGCTTAAGGCATAATTAGTTGTATAAAATATTATATAAAAAGTTCGTTTGCACTAGCATCTTCTTCCTGTCTAGGTTTAAGAAATACATTGAATGTATACTTCCTATATGTTTAGCATACGGTCGAAGCAGTACTTAAAGCACAGGGTCAATAAAAGTGTGTGTTATATTTTAACACCGACCCGTCACATATGTTTTTGTTTGAACAGTGGGGTTTACCTCAAAGGTGTTGTGTAAAATCGTTAAAGATGGTTGAAGAACATGTGTGCGTCACGAAATAGACACGAATTGCCCGCATCAACAGCTGAGAGCCCCATGTGTACAGAAAAGTAACCAATGTTTTTGTTTATGTTGTGAAATGTTTAGATAAGATGTCCATGTTCTGGGATCGCCGCGATGTTGAGATTTACTTTCACGTTTATCTACTCGTTACCGTCTCCCTCTTTCTGTCTTTCGGAGTGTCCATGAAAGTTGGTAAGATTTTTCATCGAAAAAAAAGCTGTAATAATTCTGATTAATTGATTATTTTTACTATGTACATGTTATATTAATTTTCATGAATCTGAGTTTATTATACCGTTTTAATAAAAATAAATGTGTAAAATTGATATGTTTGTAATACCTGTAATCGACTTAAACAATATGGAATGTGCCAATTATATCGTCAATGCTTGGGTTGATTCAGCTGTACAAACAGATATACTGTTACACCTGAACAATAATGGCAAAAACAGGTATTATTAACAAAATATTTCACGTGGAACTCTGCGGCTTATCAATCATTCTCCTAATACATGTGTTTATACAATAGTTATATCAGTTACCAATTTGTCACGGACTTATTAACCTTCACTATTGGGAAATTAGATTGACATTATGATTAAGCCATCACAAATATGAATCTGCAATTAAGTTTCTCTTCAAATCACCTAACATTAATTTTGCCGTAAACAGTGTAAAGTTAGTGTTTTACGTTATATTAATCCTTTAATAAATTGTTGTTTAGTATATCCATTTATCAAGGAGTAAAGAATGTAAGCATAACTATTTGGAACAACTGCGTGTCACAAATCATTTTTTGACTTTTAAGTGAAAATCAAGAATTAAAAATAAATCGCTTAATTTAGAATTCAGACACTGGAAATTATAGGATTATGTCAAAATGATAGTAAGTCAATAACCAATAGGAAATACATATACATGTAGGCTATCTACAATTTTGAAATCGTGACTATACATTTTTACTTAAGTCAGAATTTATTTTCTGGATATCCGGCCTAGCCCAGCTTCAGTATAGCACAAATGAACTTATTCGTGTACTCTCCTTAATACATTTTGTATTTAATGAATTCCGCTGTAAGTTAACGAAAACTAAGAGTGACAAAAGTAAATCTTCAGAGTGTTACAAACTTCTTGTCTTATTGCTTCCAACTAAGGGTAACCCTAAACTGTTAGCCTCACCAGTGCTTTTAAGGTTGGGTGTTTTTATTATATCCTAGTGTGTTTTTGCCTATTTTATTATTCAAATAACAATGATAATTACGTACGCCAATTCCAGATAATGTCAGAAAAACCTTCGCATGCAACAGGCGCATTACAGCTTTTTTTGCACCATGATTCAATTACTTTCAACTCTAAAAAAGTTATTATATTTATTTTGGTGAAGTTGATGTGTAAATAATCCAGACAATAGCTGGAAACTTCATCCGTTTTTGCCTCTATCAGTAATGTTCACCACAAAGTGGCAGCCTTGGAGACGTGTGCTAAAGTAGCCGTAATGGGTTTATGTAAAACTATCTTCATGCATTAGAGAGTATTGTCCAGGAGGGATAAGCCGTAAGATCTGTTGAATAGAACTTCTTCCACCGAGTCACGTAACTCTCTAGTAGTAGTGTAGACGAACCTTTGTTGCCCGAAGAAATAATTCATTGATTATTCTACTGTGTAAAGAAAACACACAAAGACATGGCCTTTCATAGTTCCGGTCAGTGTTATGTGTAAAAAGATGCTTATATGAATAAAGAGTGTTTCTGTTGACCATCTTTAGGAGTAGTTTACGATAGTGGTGTGGATGACCAAATAGACAGAAGCACCGTGAAAAGAGCCGCCTTGTGGAAGCCCAGTTTGCCGGACACAGATCTTGAGTTGCTATGGAGACCCCTTAACACAACCAGTACAATGTTTGCCTTAGAAGAAGGTGGGTCTTCCCCAAACAATAAACTCGATTACTGAAATCACTCACGTCACGCTCCTGTTTCTGATTAACATTGATTTCCGAATAAAATGTACCGGTACGAGAAGGTTTTCTCTTTAAATAAGGTGTTGGTTGCATGATTATTGCAGAATAGGCCAAGCTGTGTGCCTAACAAGCTACATGTCACATAGCATTTTCATTTTCCATCCGAACTTATATTATCTATAATTCAACCCGATTAAACACAGAGCATTCAATCCGGACATATTTAATCCAAATAGATTAAACAGTTTCAACCTAATTTGAGGCCCTTTTTTGCGTGTGGTAAAGTTGTACAATTTGTGTCCATAATACCGTCCTTAAATCACAAATTCCTCAGTCAGTTGCTGTCTCTAAATCCTTATTGTAAACTTATTAATTTGTTACAAAGTAGAATCGATAATTTGGGTTCCCACGGGAAACGCCTCCGCCATCATCAGACCAGTTTATTGAATCCCAGGCCGTATATGGCAGCCGTCAACATTGAAAAGCGACCTGGTTTGAATATCTGCATCAATGAATTACAGATGGCCGACTGAAGCGTCTAGCATTATAGAAAAAATTCGATAAATAGGTCTGTCGGATCATCAACAAATTAAATAGTATTAAAATACATTCTAGTTGATGACGAGAACTGAATTCATTGTCAAAAGAGATGACTTCATTTCTGACAACGAAACACTACACGTGATGGGGTGCCATTCCAATGGGTAGCTGATCCCCAACCAACACCACAAGAAAAATACAAGACACTCACAGAACAATACAAAGACATCACAAACATCGACTTCCTGTTCATCTTTTAGAAAGCACCAGGGAAACAGGAATCTCCCTCCAAACACCCGCTTCCAACACGTCTCTTTAATTATGGCATTCAATTCGTATCATGAAGTAGTATTATAAAATGGTACCTGACATTTTGGAGAGAATATAATGTTTTTCGCTGAGCTTTCAAATTACAGGAGTTGCAACCATTGTAATTGAATTATGTATCTAAGATTGACCTTGGCATGAAGTTGGTATGCAACTTATCTGTTATTACAGACCGTTCAGCATTAGGTTGTCCTCATACATTGTCACGATCTAGACAAAATGTTTTTTGCTTTTATGAAATATATTATTTAAAAATACCTCTTCAGAAAGGAAAGATTAAGATGGTTCTTTTTTGACTCTGTCATCAGTTTGTGAGTTAATCCAGCAACGATTAAAATTACTCCTTTTGCTCTGTTATCAGCTTGTGAGTTGATCCAGCAACGATTAAAATTACTCCTTTTTGCTCTGCTATCAGTTCGTGACTTGATCCAGCAAAGATCAAAATTGCTCCTTTTTGCTCTGTTATCAGTTTGTGAGTTGATCCAGCAACGATTAAAATTACTCCTTTTTGCTCTGTTATCAGTTTGTCAGTTGATTCAGCTAAGATTAAAATTGCTCCTTTTTGCTCTGTTATCAGTTTGTGAGTTGATCCAGCAACGATTAAAATTACTCCTTTTTTCTCTGTTATCCGTGTGTCAGTTGATCCAGCAAAGATTAAAATTGCCCCTTTTTGCTCTTTTATCAGTTTGTGAGTTGATCCAGCAACGATTAAAATTACTTCTTTTTGCTCTGTTATCAGTTTGTGAGTTGATTCAGCAACGATTAAAATTACTCCTTTTTGCTCTGTTATCAGTTTGTGAGTTGATCCAGCACGGTATACAAGGTCTAGTAACAGTGTTGCCTTGCCGGCCCCGTCAATTCATCATCTCGCAGTCCGATGTCTTTCATTTACCTCACGTGGCTGTC
Organism: Mopalia muscosa; assembly: GCA_031763545.1. Lineage (NCBI taxonomy): Eukaryota > Metazoa > Mollusca > Polyplacophora > Chitonida > Mopaliidae > Mopalia > Mopalia muscosa. Next base: position 8,542 of record JARFOD010087134.1, on the reverse strand, counting down.
CACCAAGACGAGTGTGAATCTCTACTACCCAAACAGTATTCTGTTCACCTGAACGCAGACTTTATTCATAGAAATAATATTATTAAAGATATTCTCAACGAAATGAACTGGCGAAGTATTACTTTGGTTTTTGATGACTCATTTGGTAAGTAAGACACATTTGTCATACAAATGATGAATAATACATATATATTTTTCAAAAAATTAATCACACTGGAAGAGGCATGTAGACTTATTAAAATACGTTACAGATGTACAGAGACAAACATATATGTTGGTAGCTACTCCTAAGGTGGAATTGTTCATTGGAAGCAAATAAGATTGTTTCCACGTGTAGTTTTAAGTCGGCCCTATATGAAACCACATTGTACATTTTTTTATCACAGAGCTTTGAACAATTTAAATAACAACAGTGTTGTGAATTGGAGCCTGCAAACAAGCAGATATTAAAACTGTTACCACAAAAATATAGACTTAAAAATTACATTTGAAGGGATGGATGTCTAGGCATGCCTTGATCATCAGAGAACATCGTTTTCATATTACAATACCTTAAAAACATGTAAATGGTTCTTTGGCTGCAATAATCATATCTTAATTAATATCTTTATTAAAAGTTAAAATCTAACAATTCGAACAAAAAATTTTAATGAAAAAACGTCGATAATTTCTCCATTTCATATTTTATTTATGAGTTTTTGATCTCAGAACCAGCTGCAATACTTTGCTAATATCACCTAAATATGAGCGACTGGCATTATCAATCGTCATGTTCTACCCCCTGATCGCAAGTCCCTGAATATATACATGTATTGTGGGTAAAACAGATTTTTCTTGAAAAATGTATCGCAATTGCTTTACTAATTAATTTATTTTCTACAGTGGAACACTTCAACAATATATCGAGTTTACCAATGTTTACACACATTCAAACTTCGTGTGAATTCGTGTAAATTACCCAACATAAGTGATATAATTGTGATATTTTTGTAGACACGATACAACGGAAAGGTTTAGTATTTTCATTATCTTCAAACATGATCGAAGCTTCCATTATACGAATAGACCCGCATCGGTTTAGAGATGAAATGGCAAACTCCCTGTTACATCTGACGTCTGTACAAACAGATGCCATCGTCGTCATGGTGAAGAGGACAGTGTTGCAGGCCTTACTTACACAGGTACATGTAGATAATTCACGGTCCGCTGTTCAGGGACACTACCTTATCCTACACTGAATTTAATCACTAGCTAAACACTCTGTTTAATCGTTTATCTGAAATTTTCCTAATAAATATTGTCTACATGACAAAATACGCCATTGAAAAGTAAATATTTTAATTGACGAGTTATAAATTTGATTTCATAATAATGTACGAAGCAAATATCCGAGTGGAACAATGCAGCGGACAGTATGTGTATAGTGAATTTCAGATGATGGATAAGTGTTGGTGTTGGCCTGATTCACACACACACACACACATACACAAACTTATTATAAATTCTGTTTCATATGACCATAACACTATTGACGACCTTGAAAGCAATTTTAATATTCACTATGATGTGAATGGGTTGATTTAAATTTATCTCGGCGACCTTGGAGATAGAAAGTCATTTATTGTCATTATATATTGAGCCAGGTAGGCGAAAAATTCCAAATCGACCGATTCTTTATTTGTTTTACTGTAAATGCGAATTTACCCTGTCTTTCCTCTAATATCCTGCCACGGATTGCTATAAGTGACGTGCGTAGATTGTTTGGAATACGCTCTGAAAACCCAAGAGTATAGGACCTATTCTTTCGATTATTCTTGTTATTCCGTTTAAAATCACAACGGTAATAACGTGCAGAACAATTTCACACATATTTATCAAGACAGTGAAAGAAAACGATATGAATACGTTTATTGTAAACAGTGAACAGGTAAATTGATTTTGAAAAATTTCAGAGAATTTCACCAACATTGCCAACAGTGTCTAGTTGCCATATAATTTATTTTTTGGTATGACGTTAAAGGGCAATTAAATAGAATCAGATAAAGTAAATTATTATGACACAACTAATATTTACCATGATTGGCACGGCTGACCATTATCATTGAGAGACTCCTTAATATGTCAATATCCTTTTTACTATACACATATTTTTCACGCAATGTTTGCCCTACTGTGACCTGGGGCTTTATTCGTCCTAGAAGGACTGAGCAAAGTCTGAAACGAGATCACATACTCAGCTCTAATAACAATCATATCTTGCATACTCCCACAAGATTTCCTTGTCGATATGAAACAATGGTCCTAACTGAACAGGCGACCTTTGAAACATATAGACAGTTCAATTAGAAACCTCAGAGTCATCAAGATTGTTGGCAAGCTTGCTGCCGATTACATAACATTTGGTCAAGACATAAAGTAAAATAAGGCTTGTTAATAGATACGTTACTGTTGGCTGGCAACATGGTAATATAGTTGGTCAACGTTGATCTATTAAACAGGCTAAAGAGACTGGTTTCATGAAGACAGAGTTTTACTGGATACTCATGATAGACGACATACAACCTTTACAAGCAGTGAATCTGTTACGGAATCACAATTCAAGTAACATACTTCTGGTTCGAAAGGCCTGGAGCGGTTCGCGGAAATGTAAAGATGGCCACTGTGGAATGAAAAGCTGTATGTCAGATATCACGTGTGGTTATATCTGCCCATATATGACAGTGAGTATCAAGTTTGTATAACTGAACAAATCCATAACAAGTCGTTGCTATGGTATTAAATTGAAGTCTTTCGTTTTTTCGTTTTAAATTTAGCATTGCAAACTTCATGATGATAAAAGCAGCACATTGTTGAGTACAGGATGGCTAGCCCTTACTCCATAGCCAGTGGTATCGTCACATACAAGCTAAGTTTGATGTAATATGCGCTTCATTTTTGTATGGCAACAATCAAAAGAATGTAAATTTATAACATTAATGAATTCAACGGATGCTTATTTGTCCGAATGAATATTTGTAATATTTTTTTCTGTACATTACGTGTCAATGCAACGTTAATGTATGTATATGTCCAATATGATTTAAATGTAATAAAATAAAAAAAAATTAATTAAAAAATTAATAAAAAACAATCAAAAGAAAGCATTTGAGTTCATCCAATAAATAAAATAAGTTTGTGTCCGGTCCATATGAATGTTTGTCAGAAATACACAAAGAAGTCAGTAGTGTTGATTAATGGCAATTGGATAGGTAAAATAATTTTATGAGATTCTTTGACAAATCTAATGGTATATCTTGTGTAGTGAAAGCTGTATGTTAATTATTGCAACAATTTATGAAGCGGATTAACTATACGATTCATGTTGAAAATGGCAACAAAGAACTTAAATATTTCGACTAACAAGCTTTTGGAAAACCCTTACTCCGTTTAAAATATGTTAATTCTCTAGTTCTATATGCTAATGACTTTACCAATATAATTATGTGGTATTTGTAACTTAACAATGCGTGTACAGTTTTAATTGATGCCATCTTATGCAGTTGATATTATTCGTTTATCAGCAAATGGAGGCCACTATAGCCGATGCTGTTGGTATATTGTTAGATTCCGGAAGCACTTTATCACCAGATGTTACAACACAACCCACAATATCCTGCCTTACAGTCGATAATTATACAGTTCCTAACGGCAAAAAGATAATGGAGAACATCTACGCTGTGAGTAGGTTAGATAATGTATGTTATGGTTGCTCAAATGAGATTTAATGAAAAAGCCATGGCATAAAATTATGGTTTATTTATTAATGTGATTTTGTACAAATTAAATTTATAATGCTACCACACTAAGCGATTACATACTTTTCCATAGGGATGATCTATTATAATACAAACTATTATAACTTTATGTGGTGATTAAAATACAAATGTTGCAGCTATTCACAATCCAGACTGGTCTAGCTCTCAGAATAAAGCAATTTTAGTCTAAAGGCTATGTATGCCGGAGCCCCAAACTTTGAAAATGTGTTATACTCCCAGTAACGTGTAATAAAGTGCATTTGTATTTTCGGATTTAAGATGTACCTTATGTTAAAATAAAATGGAGCCTCCGTTAACGAAATCAATATGTCTTGTAAAATTTAATGTATTAATTGACGGATAGGATTTCGATGAAGCAAAATTACCTGCTAGAAATTTTAAGTGAACATTGAATACGCCATTGCATTAGTAAAATAAATGTTGGTGCTGAAGATATATTAAAATTTATATTAAATCTCTCATAAAAATATTACATTTGAAAGATTGTCGATTATTTATCGTTAGATGATATCTATATTTGACACATGCATTTGACAAAAATCAGCTCAACATTCGTTGTATTGTTTTGTATTCACAGACAGTAGTAGATGGTTTCACCCAATCCTCTGGATTCACACAGGAAGGTATCCCAACAAATGTGTATTATGAATTGTTCAGTGTCTACAAAGGGGTAGAGGCGCCGATCAAACTTGTTGGATCATGGGATTCCCAAATGGGATTACAATTAACAGAAAGCAATAAATTATTCCTTAATCAATTTTATGACTTTGGATGGCAAACACTAAAAATTGCAACACTGGAGGTAAGATTATGTTTGTAAGAGGCAATAACTATTGACATACAACACGTATTGGTTCATTTGATATTTGTGTGTGTCTGTCTGTTCATCCTATATAGGTGATGTTAGTTGATCACAACAAAATATCAAATTTATACGTCTGACAACTTCTTTAGCCATTAAACACTTACCTCAATATTAAACACCCAGAAATATCAATATCACGAGAGGCTGTCCCTTACGCTTTAGCGTTCTTCTCACAAGTCGTCGTCCCTGCAACATATATATAAGTTTTCTCATTCTCTGTTGAAGGTATCTTGGAGGATGTCGCATCATCAGCTTGTTGATTTTAATAGATTATGGTTGACAAGTCTTACCATTACACTATACATTTTTGTTGTTATTTTTTCCAGTCTCATCCATTCAGTGTACCGGTCACAACAAACAACAAAACCAATTTTACTGGATTCGCCTTTGATATTCTCAATGAACTGGCGGCAAGGTTAAAGTTCAGGTGAAGATTAGCCAAATAATACTGTCATTGTTCGTATTGTATACATCTGCTCGGTAATACTGTTCAGACAAAACTTAACAAAACAAAATTGTCATTCCTTGTAATAATATTTCTGTACAACGGTCATATTTTCAAGTGAACCTAATGCGTATTTTAAACTAACGGTTTAAATTCAATATCAAATTGCCCCTTGGAATATAAAATTAACGCTATGGTTTGTGCGGAAGGAGATAATAGATTTCTATATTATTAAATACGTAGACCGGTCATGAATGATAAGTTGTGAATGGATGTCTTTGAAACAAGCCGTTTTATTCGATTTAATCCAACAATAAATCTGATAAATGTTTACCCTTCAGGTATGTAATAGTCGAGCCTCCTGATCGTCTGTATGGTGCTCCAAATCCAAATGGTTCCTGGAACGGAATGGTGGGGATGGTCAAAAGAGGGGTATGTAATGCACGAGATTAAAAGGCTTAGTTTAGTGATAATATGCAATTGCTTACATAGTAACATATTCTACCATATTCGTATGTGGACAATTTTCAACACGGTCAAAACACAAACGAATAACTTTTTGATGGCAATTCCGTTTCATTAGCCCAAATGTGTTGCTTTCCAGGAGGTGAATATGGCAGTTGGCCCGTTCACCATCACTTCCATACGAGAGAGTGTCATTGACTTCACCAAGCCCTATCTGGAGGACAGCACGGGTATTCTCACGCGCAAACCACAAGAAGAGGATTCCCAAATATTCCAGATGTTTAAACCGTACTCTGGGGAAGTTTGGGGTGCTATAGCAGCGGCTACTTTCTTCGTGGGGATCATTTCATACCTGGTTAATTACTACACACCATACAGTGGCATACGAATGGGTTTACATGACTCTACAACTGACGAGATTGACTTCAAAGAGAATCTATGGTTAATATACAGTTCTGCTATGGAACAAGGTATCTGCAATGTTCACTTAAATTGTGAATAATGAAAGACTTTACCAAATTGATGCCTTCTATTTCCACACCTCCTAGGTGTTAAAACTTATAATGGCCTACAGTTAAAAAGGGTATGCTCATAAACGATATAGCCGAATATGCTTCAAAATCTTTAATCTTTTCCAGGTGCCACGTACCATCCGAATTCTACATCCGGGCGCTTAGTTTTGGGATTCTATTGGATTTTCACCATAGTTGTTGTAGCTACATATACAGCTAACCTGGCGGCTTTTCTCACTGTAGCTGTCCCCTTTACACCCATCAACAGTCTGGGAGAATTATTAAAACAGAGTGAAATACAACCAGTTGTTAAAGATGGAACAAACCTATGGGCCATGTTTCAGGTAAACAGTATCAAGTGTCTAAACCAATCTGAAATGTATTGTAAGGTGATGACTGGCTTCAAGTTTTGAACAGGCGTTCATTTGTTGATCTGGTTGGCTTGCAGTCGACTGACTGGGTGCTAACTTGGCACTGTATCTCGCATACTCACTCGAGGGCTTCTTTTGGTGTGCTTGAATAAATCTGTTAAACAGAAATATGCTTTCTCTACAGAAACGGCACAATTTATCGAACTTGTTTTTTTTCAGGTTACAGTTTATATGTGTATTCCTTTTCCATTTTGATGTTGGGGTTCAGACGGAAATAACAGTTTAGTGAAAAAGTAAATGGTTTCTATTGATGTTTTCAGAGTTCCAAACGAGGGATATACATGGAGGTATGGGATAGACTAGAGAAATCCCCCCGGGCTACAGTCACTGAGGACGCAGTGAAGCTTGTAAAGACGGGACAATACGCGTATATATCAGACAATGCTCTGCTCCAATATATCGCCATTAGGGGATGTGAATTTGCAGTGGCCAACGAAGTGTTCAACACGGCCGGATATGGTTTCGTCATGCCTGAAAACGCCCCATTTGAAGATGCAGTCAATTACAAGTGAGGCTTGTCAATGCAGTATCTGTACTTAATCGTGTTGGATTACAATAATCATAATTCACCACACTTTTCATTAAGATGACATTTAATGTTTAGAGGCGCAGTCAGAATTAAAGCCTGACATTATCAACATAAGGCTTGGACAATCGATTTTGGTCATTATGTCTATTAGCAATGTTGACATTATTTCTATAAAGTATTTGTATACATGGCTTTAGTTTGGCTGAAACTTTTATATCAGTCGATGTGGCAATTCCCAAAACCACTTCCATTCTATGATATTGTAGTTATTTATGAGGTTTGATGAAGTTGATATTTGCCAATAACGTACAGGTTACCAGCCTTTGTTTGGTAATACGGTTACTGCATTTTGTTTAGCTTCTCTCTATAAGCTGGTGTAATCTAATAAATGCGACACCCAACATAAAGTATTGTGTACGAATCGATATTTAATCTTGTTACAGTATAATGAAGATGCAAGAGGCTGGATTGATCGAGAAATGGAGACAGAAGTGGTGGACCGCAGAGGGGACTAAATGTAGCTCATCTGACAGAACAGGCTCCGCAACTAGCCTCGACTTAGATAATCTGGGAGGTGCATTCCTCGTCTATATCATTGTAGCCGGTGTCTCAATTGTTTGTCTTGGACTTGAAATTATCGGCAAATCGTCAGGCATCATCACCAAACTTCGACTGAAATTCCAGAAGCCGTTGAAAGCAAAGACAAATGGTTTTTATCAGAATGGAAGAACATAAGTCATTCTGTATGTTTTCGAACACTGAAAACTAAAGTAATTTCTGGTTGGCAGTTTGGCTGATATAATAAATAGGTCAGATTGGGGGAGTCCATTTTTCTTTGATCGCCATACTTGCCACTCACCTGGTTCCTTGCTCCTCATTGTGTGATCTGTTCTGATTGGAATGATAGGGCTGTTTTCTTCCAAGTGACAGTCGAACAACATTATTAATATTTACCAAGGGATTATCTTACTGTGCGTAATGTCTTCATGACAAAACTGGTTGCTAGACAATGTTTCAACGTTTCACTCGCGTGTGATAAAATAATATTGATTTTACGTTTGTCTTTATTTTGTGATGTTTATTGATAAATGAAATAGGAACACATTTAATGTTAAGTTTTGCTGCATCACCTCAGTGCATGACTCTGGCTTGTTATTTTAGCAATAATGCATTAAAATTACATTTGCTATCAAATTGACATTGCACCAATAAACTTCGATTTCCACTGCTAGGCTATCTCCGTGTATAAGAACAATTATGACCACCAAAGCAGGACAGCCATGTATATCTAACATGCTTATACAATAGTGTTTGTCATTTGTGAGGACCGTTTTATATTTAAGAGAAGTGCCTATTTACGCTATTGACACCCGCTCATAATTTATTTATCTTTAAATTGTATAAAATATAAAATGTGTTTGTTCCAATAATGTTTTTGTGTCTTTTAATGTCTTGTCAACTTCCCTTTGTTGCGCGGGGG
>JARFOD010087123.1:0-18463 GCA_031763545.1 Mopalia muscosa | reverse complement strand
GATTTAACGCAGCTAACCATCAGCGTATCGAGATACGGGTGTATCGTGATTGAATATCGAGATACGTATCGTATCGTGAGATTTCTCAAGATACTCAGGCCTATAAGATATGATGCTATTATTTTTTGCCAATAACAATGCTGTGTAATGGGTAGTTATATTGGACTTCCATTTAATATTCGTGGCTTTCCACTCTAATTTGTTTACTTACTTGGCATTCTTTTTGGTTTGTAGATAATGTCTGTTATTTCTTCTATCTCTTTCAGTTAACATCCGAGCATTCATATTTTGAGAATGGCTGTAAAAAAATTTAGACGCATTTACAATAATTTGACAAATTAGAAATTCAGATGGAATGGATGCTGGCAACCAAGTATTCAGCACTTGTTCACCTATATGTGCAGAATACGAGAAATCACCACTGCAGGATATTGCAATTGCAAGATATATTTGCTTACATGTGTATTTGTTTGATTAGGGTTTTATTTCATACTACAGTGTTATGATTCATATGACGGCATGCCAGATTGCCAGCTTAATGAGTGCAGAAACCCACCCTGGACACCACTGGCAACAAACCCAGAGCAGACAGGGCAATCACAAGATGACAATAAAAGGCATCTCAAACATTTAGACCTCTGACTGCCCTTTAGAATCGACAACACCAGGACAATAGGTAACTTCCTCTCAATTGTTCACTCATTGGATAAAAACCGAAACTGAAAGAAGTCATTTTATTGAGTACCTTTAACATTGAATTTTTGTATTACCAAAATTGAAAAAAATTATGGTTTGACAACCCTTTGATGTAAAAAAACCCAATGCGTTTCTAATAGAAGCTCTGACTGATACTGGCTTTTGATAAAATTTTATATATTCATTCTTAAGAAAAATTTGAAATCTTTAATATTTTTTAGTTGAAATGGATTTTTTTTTAATTTGAGGGGCCAATATTTAGCCAAATAAACTGGCTTCTTTCCATGCCTGGGATGATACTTTGTTTTCATGGATTAAATTGCTGCTTTCATGGTTAACATTTAAACGCTTAACTTTATTGGTAGCCAAAATTTCAATGACAATTACAAATGTAATATCACTTCATGATCCTAGAATAAAGGTTGAAATACTCAGTCAGAATGAAAGTTTTACTGCTTTTGTATTTTACTTCCTTTACTTAAACTTATTTTTAACTATATTGAAGTTTTTCTATTTTTATAAAACACACTAACTGTGTCTTTAGAACTTCTTATAATTATTGATCATTTTTCAGAAAGGCATTGTATAAATTGTTGAGCAACAAGATTAATTGCTTAGCAGCTGAAAACAGTTTGCTTGAAACACATCTTGTAATCTGGAATTACCTTAAGGCTACAAAGTGTAAAATAACTCCTGAGAAAACCAGGCCAATGCAGGCATAAACAATGTAAGAGTTTGGAAGCTTCTTCACACTACCAACACCATAGTAGGATCTGTTTTCATATTGTCCATCTTTGGATTTGTCCCTCATGTGATACAGTGTCTCGTCCCAAAATATCCTTTCTTCAGATTCACTGCCAACACATATATTTTATTAAATATTAAATGTATATTAAATGTTTATTTAATGTTAAGAAAAGACTCATCAACAGATAGCTGAAGTAAATACTAATGCTATACTATTTTTACAAAATGTCATCAAGATACAGTTTGTTTGTTGGTTTGAGTGGTATTTCACTTTTATGATAATGGACTGTCCCTTTCTTATTTAACTTACTTAAAAATGGTAAAAAAAAAAAAGTTTGATTTAACACTGTACTTAAGGTTGTTTCATTCATATGACAGCATGACAGCTCAAGGGGTGAAGGACACTATTATCGATTGTGTGTTTGATTGGCGTTTAACGTCGTACTCAAGGGTATTTCACTTATATGATGACAGACACAAATACAGATCATAAACAAATCTGCTTCCCATTGCCCTTTAGCTCTGCGAACACCATGGCAACAGAAAGCAGCCTCTGTTCTCACCTCTTACGATCAACCAAGGAAGCTGAGGGAGCATTCTGCAGGGCCATGGCCCACCTGAGCCCTTGCGTGGCGAAACTATTATCGAAGACAATACTAAGATACAATAGAAATACACTACAAGTGAATGTTGCCCTGAGGTGGCTAGGGCAACATTTCATAGATCTACATTTGTTTATGTTACTAGATGCAATGTGATGTTGCTGATACAACCAAATCTCCATGTTCTCTTGTATTTCACATCTAAAGAAAAGGTAGCCTATAAAAGGGTTTCATACTGAATAGGGTCTACAAATGGTTTAAAGAACTGTTCGTCTAAAACACCATTTTGCAACAGTTAGATTTTTTCTTCTTTTCAATCCAGATATTAAATAAAGTTTGTATTATAAATTAATTTTATATTTTTTTCATAAATGTACATTCATTTGTTAAAAATCAGCCAGGCCAGGATAAATTCAACAAGATTAGTTTTCTTAAAAATATAGATTATCTCTCCATCTCTAATTCTTTCGAATAACAAAATTAATGCAATGACTTTAAAAAAAACTTGATAAAAAAAAAAAGAATTTGGTGAAGTTACTGTCATTTCAGGCTCTGCCCATGGCTATTTGACATAACTTTCACAGTGTTAAACTGTGAAAAATGAATGTTCCTACAGCTTTATTAAAGCTGACTATACTTGAATTACATGGCCTCAGTCAGAGAGTGAATGTGTATGGAATACTGACTTACACATTATTAAATCCACTGCCTGGCTTCATGGAATTGTTCCCCGCTGAGTGTCTGTGATACCCATGGCGTCTAAACTCCTGCTGCCTCGCCCAATGAGCAGCCATGCTTATATCATACTCTCTACGGGTGTTGGGTTTACTCAGAACCATATACGCTTCATTTAATCTCACAAATTTATCATGACTAGCCGAGTCTCCATGTAGACTTTTATCTGGATGAACCTAGATGTAGAAACAATAAAATAGACATTTTATTAAAAAGTAAATATAATAATGTGGAATGCTCATTGTTGATCTGGGTTAACTTTTTTGAAAGCTGATTGGGGGCGAACACCAGAACGAATTGCTTATAGCAGATTAAAAGGGAACGCCTGTCCGGTTTTTTGTCTGTTGTGGTCATTTGTGGTAATGAACAAAGCTATTAGTGTTAAATTATGATAAATAATAATGTTTCAATAGATATCGTGCCAATTAAGATTTCCCTGTCAACAGTTGTGTCGTAGCCATATGGGGTTTGTACAATGACTTCTTCTCATAAGCATAAGTCATCAAGCTTCTGACCAATCAAGTGCATTAGTTTGTTTCGCCATTTAAATTGAATTTTATAGGTGAATTAAATATTAAAAACAAAAACAACAATTGATTTTTAAAAAAAAATATAGTGATATAAACAATGTTGCAAATGTTTCTTTGTTTGATTGGGGTTTAAATTGTACTCAACACTATTTCACTTATATGATGACTGACTGATGACTGACAGTTTTTTCATAGTCGCTTATTGTTTTAATACGTTTTTAGCAAAAACAGCAAAAATATGTATGGTTTTGATGGAAATATATTTCACTCTAGAAATTTTTGTTTGATTTTTTAGGGGTGTGGAAGGTTTGAGCTTACAAACTGGTGGTGCCCAAACCTCCTTCAAATGGTTGAAAATGGACCTGGAATAACCCTAAGGCTTGCTTGTTGCATACAACAGTGTACATGCTTCAAAAATTCTGATTTTAGTGGGAGAGCTTGCTGTGTTGAATGAATGCCATGCTTATGGTTATTCATTTATATGATAGCGTTGAACTTCCAAAGAGTCAATAGCAAAACAATCATAATGTAAAATGTTACAGACAAATGATCTATTTGAAAATCAAGGTTCCTTAATAGCTGAAAACATAAATACAACATAAATATACCATATTGACTGTTTGTTATATTTAAAAATCAATATTCCTCCATTGCTATGAAGACTTAAAAAGTTATAAGATCTAATATTTTTGTTAAACAGATTGTAATTTGAACAACAGTGGAAATTGATTACTAATCAAAGATTATGTTTATTAATAAAAAAAATATTTCTGAGTAGGTCTGCCGACTGGAAAAATATAGCCATGTTACCCAAAGGAGCTATACCTTTATAGTTATTTTGAACTGCAGGAAATTTGCAAACAATAGCGTGATCACAAAGTGAACATGTTAATAAAAAAATTAAACATACCAGTTTAGACTGTTTTACAAAGGCTGCCTTTATTTCTTCATTAGAAGCTGTGCGGTTAACGCCTAACACATCATAATGGTTCGACGAATAATGTCTGCAACAAAAACACAAAAAAAATAAAAAATTTAAATGCAATATAGTGTATAACAGGCAAAACTGTGCATGTAATCATTCTGCATCAGAATGTGTTTCGGAAATCAAAACGTATACAGGTAAAATGTCTGTATTCCATAATGTATCTTATATGAGACATACATGACCATTTTCTGAGTAAAATAATTAAAGTTGCTGGCCCTTCAGCTTAAGTTTCTTATCTCCATTCCCTGTAAAAGAGAGAAAAATAACGAGATGACAACATATACTTGAAATAAATATGTATTTCTACTATTTTTCTTAACAAGTCTATTTAAAGTCACGTTTGGCATATATAAAATGTGTGAGAAAGATCAGTGAATTAGGTTATAGATTATATGACAGTTGTATTAAAATGAACACATAATTAGCCATAAAAAAAGCCCAAAGCAGAAATAACACAGTTTAATATGTGCACTCTAAATCTGTACTTTGCATAATGTAATATTTGTGATAGATCATTAGGGGTACAGAACTCTACATACAAAACCAACAACAGTAACCCATCAGGGTTCCTCCCCGCCCCATGGGCCTTCATGATAGTGTGCCCAGATCTTAACTTAAACAGTACCTGTATGTGATTCCCTTGCTAAAGTTGTGTGTTCTTGTTTTTGATTGGTTGGAAGCAGCTCGGCACTTAGGACAGGGCCCCAACAGTTCTTTTATAGTGGAAAACATAACTACCTGGAAAAAAACAGAACTCCGGAAAATACAAAAAAATCTACCTGGATAACAAAATAAGAACAAATAAGTTATTATAATTCAGAAAAAGTTATAGTTACATTACATAACAATCTGAATTTATGATATAGATCATTTTGATATTATTTATAGATATATACATCAACAATGGAAATTGAACATATGGAATTTGAGTTGAAATCTATATATAAGAGCTTTTTGTTTGATTGAGGTTTAAGATTCTACAACAGGTTATTTCATTCTCATGGTGGCATGCCAACCCAATAGGTGAACATATTCAGTGCCATTTTAGTAGTTTGATTGGTTTCTGGGTTATATCAAAACAACATACTAAGTTATACGCTTTCTCTCGTAGATCAGCTGTTTCTGGTTACATACTGGTGTCATTTTGCTTTAGGCAATGTGAACTGAAAGCAATATTGTTGTTTAGTTTCTAAGACAGTTATCAATTTGTCTGAATAAAGTATCAACAAAGTTAAGTTCTACATTAAACTTTTTCTGAACACCTACTGACTAACCCATCTCCTATTATGGTTTTGGGGGGAAAAAACTTCCAATTCTTTATGTTCGATTGGGGTTTAACATTGTACTCAAGGTTATTGCACTTTCTTATATGGCGACTGATTGTCCACTTCACACTGTTCCTTGCCTAATTAGGACTAAAAAAACAAGCTGAGTAGCTAGCAGGCTTTTAAAATATATGCTCATAATCCCACTTATATCACCTTTTCCTACTTTGTTTCAGAACTACTTCTTTCATCAAAGAAACAAAGGATAAAAGTTATAGTGTTGATCACCATTTTGGGTGAATGGACAAGGATGCGTATCAATACTGTATGAACAGGTCATAGTGTTGTCGGAAGCTGCGAGATATCAAAATTAAAACAGAAAATCTGACCATCGTACATTTAGAACAGACATTACTTTAATTAATTCCAGTCGCTCACTATCTTTTTATTATATTTCGTGACACTTGCAGAAACAAATGACGTCAGTCTACGTTCTATTATTTGTGACGTGCAGTAAAATATGTATACGCAACACAAAAATGAATGTTATAATATCAGTGCGATTTGTTCGTTCGCCTGAAAGATCGGTTTCCGATATCCTGTGTTTGTACATAACATCGCAGCTATGGACAGTGATTCGTTTCAATACATTGTATTGTGTATTTAATCAATACAAACATGTTTATATCTATAAAGTATTAAAGTCTATTCGTCCTATCGCCAATTTCCGAACAGCCATGGTAATGGGTTTTCGAACAGGTAGTTTTCTCCACTAGTCTTTCCGTAATTTTTTGACACAGAATGAAGTAAAACTGTAGCAGTATTTCGCCTAATAACTTGCAGAAAACAGCAAGCATCTCAGAACACGGTTAAAAGAGTCGTGGGACTTTCTTAAGCGTTCTAAAACCGGTGATCGGAGTACCGGTAGGGGCCTACTGCTTTTGAGCCCTTGCCAGCCCCCAAACGGCCAAAGCCGCACATATCTGCATATCACATAATAAATAACAGCTGAGTAGAAAGTATTTATAGTGTTAGAATGCAAAAATTCAACAGGCACAACATTGCAAATTCCACATCCAATATATATTAAAAGTTTTGCGTTCAAGCTAACGACGTGGACTGTACATTTACGGTTATACAATTTTAGTTTCGTAACAAACCTCTGATGTTTCAATAACAGCACGCCACAACAAAAGGAGTTAACGATGCCAGCTACGTCCTTGACTGGGCCTCGAGCCAATGAGTGTGCTATTCCGGCAAAAACGATGACTGGGCCTCGATTCGTACATTTTAACATAATTTGTATTACTCGCATCTTGCTCTGTGAATGGAATAATAAGTAAAAACATAGTATTTGGGTAACACGTTACCGATTGAATATACTACGCTCTTATAACTAAAAACTTATATATATCCGAAGTAGAGCGGAATTTTGTGAGATTGGCTGACGTTGTCTTTACACTATGTTTACTTCAAGTTGATATTTATCGTACTGAGATGTTTGTACGGCAGCTTTAATTGCTCCCAAAGGAAATTTGCTCATCCATAGTTGATTGATCGGGGTTAAATTACCGTCGGTATCAATGGTACGGTATTTCACTTACATGGCGAAAAAGTGTCCATTCCGGGCTGTTCCTGGAATAAATACAACGGAAAACCGGACGGACACCTCATAAAAACAAACCCGGCCCCGGAGCCACACCGTGTGGATAATCCATAATAAGTGTTCCTGTGTTAATGTATAACCGACTTCTAAATGCCACTTAAAGAGTTCATATTGGATTTGATTGTCGATATACGGACTCGAGCCCGTGGACGAGAACATCGAAAAAGTATAAGTAGGCAGACACGATTACCATGCACTAAACCACGGCCGCGAGCCATATTCATTCATAGAACATCGTGCTCCACTATATCCCAAATATTATACAAAAGCGGCCCCACAATTATAACACTCATAACATACAGTGGTTTATTAGAATCCGATATAAACACTTATCACCAGCTATATTGTTCAGTAGTAAATATATGTTTGAGCGGCAGCATATTAGAGGGTACACAAATCAAGTCAAATCAAACTGACTATATATTTGCCGTTAGAAAACTAAACTTGCTGGTCTTTTTTATGGAAAAAAATGTACCTTTTAAAGTTATTTGCAGTATTTATGCTTTTCTGGTAAATAAAAATAGACACTCTTAGGGTACGTCATTGTCTAGAGGTTAACATATATGTCCCATCGCTCGTGTCAGGGAACCTATCCAAACGTGAGATATGGTATAGATCTATAATAAATAAAGGCATTTGCACCAAAAGACGTCAAAATTGTATTACTAACGCCAAGTTAAAGAAATTTAATTATTTATACCATATAGATTTTTTTCCAGGTTATAAAGAATTTTATTCATAATGAGATACCTCTAAGTAGCTTATCGTTTAGTCGTTCAGTACAAACATTGTTTCAAATTGTAGATCATTAAAATTATGATCACAAAGATTGACAGAACTTTTCAACATGTTTACACTGGTTAGTCAACTGTTTGCCTGGAACCTTACAGTATCCACCGTGTAGATTGGGGTGATAAATGCGAAACTGTTTGGTAACAATAACACAATTAAACTATAACACTGAAATGTAAATAACATATCAAAAGCGTCTTTATAAGTCAATCAATATACACAGCGAATGAAAAACATGATTGGTCTTTAAGTGTCCCGCCAAGGCATCATGTCTCATATAGCCGGCCGTTCTAGTCTACATATGACAGGTAAAAGAAATAATAACTCTTTATGTCAAACACAAGAATTCCATACGTAAAACAACATTAATCAAAAGATTAAATACTCGTAAGAGACAACACCAGATCATAAGGCTCATATTATTATTTATACACAGTAATTCTAGCCACTTCAGGCTCACTATGTCACACGTATATCGTGTACGTGGTGACATGTAAACCAATGACCTGTTTTTCTGCTATAATGCAGTCAAAGTTGTCTCCCTTATATCCAGTTGCCTTCGGAAACCAGCCTATCCGTTCGAAACAAGACTAAAGTATGGTTGCCGAAATCTCCACGTTGGCCTGGAATGTGTGTCCGTTATGACTGAAGCAGAAATGAAACACATTTATTAGCTTTATTTATAGCTATACACGTTGTCAGCTTTTCATCGACATTTAATAACAAAGATTTTGGCATATATAAGAACAACATTTTAGGAGTAAATACAAATCAATACCAATCCAGAAAGAACTAACTTTCTAGTTCGCATTAGCATTCGTCAGCTATACGTGTTAGCGTATTGCTATTCTACAACATCTAGAAACACAATAACTTAGTCAGTGAAAATGGGATTATTTTTATCTAAATTAATGGAGGTGTTTTCACAATTTCAAGAGGACCAGGCTCGGATTTTAATGCTTGGACTTGACGCAGCAGGTAAATTCCATAACAATTTATGTCGTATTTTGTGTTATAAATTTTATGCATATCGAAAGTCATGAAATAAAAGACGTATTGAACTATATGTGACAATACCTCTAGATGTTCCATTTAACTTTTACGAGATTCCAATATACCCGTTAACAATACGCAATACTGCAAGAATACAAAACACACTAAGGTCGCAATGGGTATATTTTTTATTTTCTCAGACTAATTTATTCGGCTTTTATTATATGACATTATCAGGTTAAACTTAACTCGTAAATACATATGTTCCACACTTTATTCCACTATATTTATTAAAAATATTTTATTTAGTATAATGAATTTTGTATAGCCTAAAGAATATTTGATATACTTTACATAATATTTTATTTAGTATAACGTATTTTTATCAGGTATACTGGGTATTTAATATGAAGTATTCGATATACATATATACATATTGTAATCCCAGATTTGATCGACACATTATTTACAACAGTCCCAAACAGTTTGTAAAGAACATCAATTTACGTACGGTAATAACATTGTACAGAATTTGAGAATTTTCAGCATGTACACTTGTAAGATTCCAATTTTTTACTTTTTCTTCCAGGTAAGACCACAATTCTCTATAAAATAAAGTTAAATGAGAATGTGTGCACGATACCAACGATAGGTTTTAATGTGGAGACAGTGACTCCTTGTAAAGGTATCACCTTTACTGTATGGGATGTCGGTGGTCAATACAAGATAAGACAACTCTGGAGACACTATTACCAAAATGCGGAAGGTGAGTTCTCCCTTTGTTCATTATTATTACAAATATATATTTATGAATGTAGAGAAATAAATATTTTAAAGCTTTAACAGGGATCGATCCCAGACCTTGGCTTTGAACTTAAAATTGATATTGGCTATTTATATACTCTTTATGGGTTGAAATTATTATGTCATACAACCAAGTATATGTATAATTGCTTTTAGAAATATAAGCCTACCAAAATATAGATACTGTACCGTTTAGCCCATACAATATTATTGATAAAACAAGTCTCTAGTGAAAAGGTCTCACAGATTAGTTAACAAATAACTTTAAGAGTGTTTGAAAAACTTCACAATTTCTTTTTTTTTCAAATTCAGGCCTGATATATGTTGTGGACAGTTCCGATAGGGAGAGGTTGGCCGAGTCACGCGAAGAACTGACCTCGATTCTCGAGAGTAACGAGATGAAGGGAGTCCCTGTGGTGGTTATCGCCAACAAACAAGATCTACCAGGTAAATTTGTAAAACAACAATAAACCCGTCAAATCTGCGTTCTTTTATTTTAAGAATCAGTTCTGATAAAATTAACCATACGTTGTATATTGATCTAAACTGTTTGCGTGTGCCACACAAGGAGTCAGTATGGCTTTCCCAATAAACTTGATTTAAATCGATGCCAGCTTATTCAATAAATGTTTGATATCAAAAATCCATTCTTTTTTCTATCTTTTATCGAATAATGCGTTGGTCTTGATGTTTTACAGCTTGTTATTTAACAAACATGTGTCGACAAATTTGTCTTAACTTTGATAATCAATAACGCATTAAGTCCCACTTTGATTTGGATTTTATGTTACAACGGAACGACTTTAGATATTACCTGTGTGTATGTTTATTTTGTCTACTGTGATTGAATGAATCACAAATATCAGATTTTTCGTTTTACACTTCAGCGTACATTATTTGACTCAATTATGCCATTTTCGTCTCATTCCTAGCTTAACATAGTCCCATGTAATTCCGCTAATTTTTGTTGAAAACGAGTTATTCGTGCAATTAAATTATCCAACCGTTTGAATCATATTGCATCCTTATTTTCAGCTTTAAAAATATTACCTTTGTCCCAACTTGTCTCGTATAGCAACCGTATATCCTAACATATAAATTCATTCATAATCTTGATCTCATTCCAAACACTTTTCTAAATTATTTAACAAAGAAAATGGTATACCGTCTCGTCGTACTCGACGTAATTGGTTTGATTTCTACATACGGCCCTTCTTCAGTACAATCTCTCTTATGTATACTGGTCATAGAGAATGGAATCATTTAGAACAGCACTGCGCTGCCCAGTAGCATCCGTTTCTTTATTTAAATCGAACATTAAAACTTTTACTATTTAAAAATTTACATGTGCGTCTACCAAAACACTCAAATAGGCGTAGGCCCTATTTACTTTATATGTGCAGACAAATATATATTATATATATTTATGTAACCAAAACCATGTATAACAGCTCTGTTTTAAACAATATTATTACTTTTTTATAACAAATGTACTAAAATACTTATTTAATGTGATTAAATCATATTATCATAGTTATTTGTATTCTTATATGTCATTTAGACATTGTATATAGGCCTAGCTACAGTGCTTTCTTTTCTGAAGTTTTTATTTCAGTCATCTGGAATAACGGATAAGGGATATCGGGCTCTACCATCTCCTAGCAGTTCAATGTGTTATTATTTTCTACCAAAAACCAAATTACTTTTATTATTTATTTTTTGCTTTTTTTTCTAGGTGCTATGAAAGCATCGGAAATAGCAGACGGTCTTCAAATGTCAAAGTTGCGGGACCGGAAATGGTATATCCACGGCGCATGTGCAACGAACGGGGATGGAATTTTCGAATCTATGGGAGAACTTTCAACCCTAGTGAAAGAGTTCAAAAAATCAAAACGGCGCCACTGAATAATACATGAACGAATCGTTGGGAAATTGAACTTTCATCTTCATCGAAGAAAAGGGCAAGAATGTGTTTTGTATAGAGACCTTACAGTTCAGAGAGAGCTGGGCGTCTACCATGTCTCGGTTATCTTAAAAATCATGCATATTTTGTAAAAAAAAAACTGTTTACCTTTGTACAGTATGCACAAGAGAATTGCACCTAACATCTCGCTATATTTCGACTATGACATAATGATGGGTCGATATAAATCACAGCTGGAGAATCTTGCATGCTATACACATGCCTGCCCGTCTTGTTCTCTGGAGTTACATCTCGTATAGATACATGTACACTTAAATCATGTCTTTTTGCAAGTCTATAATCCATTCAAATGTATACTGTGTTTTGGGGGCTTTAATAAAACCAGAACACAACCCCCATAGTATGCTGTTTTTATCGCGATATACTAATGTCCTTGGTTTTTATTATCTACTATCCACGCTCAGATAAACATGCGGCTAAAGATCTGGATAATCTGATGTAGTAATGTGCTTTATGCTTTTTACAACACACGTGAAAGATGATGATCTTCAAAGGCTTTAGAATTTTGGACAATAATTTTAAATCAAAACTAATGGTCTGTGATATTTTTTTATAAACTATTTATGAATAATTGTTTTATACATATCTTTGTTACGTGATTTTATTTGAATATAATTTTATATTGAATTGTTTTTTTGTGTCTTTTCGAAAGTATATTAACCGTATTTGTGTAAATTTGGAAATTAAACTTACTTAGTTTGAACAGATCCTTGTTGAAAACTGTTGTAGGTTGAAACATCGAACCCACAAACCACAGAGTAATTCTCTTTATCGCCAAGAATAAATGGCAGACACCCAGTTGGTTGCTGTTGAGGTCCTTCTTTATATCAGGGGGATAGTGAATATATTGAATGGCCCCGTAACTTAAATCCTTGAGATATTGTGAAAGCCGTTGCTGTACAAACTGGAAGCAGGATTACAAAATCATTTTGCCCCGTGAGGGAGCGGGTGTGGCATGGCTCTGCAGGATACTCCCTCGGCTTCCTCGGTCGATCGTACCAGGCGAGAAAAGAGGTTGCTTTCTGTTGCCCTGGTGTTCGCAGACCTAAAGGGTAACGGGAAGCAGATTTGTTTGTGATGTTCTGTATTTGTGTCCGTTGTCATATAAGTGAAACACCCTTGAGTATGACGTTAAACACCAATCAATCAAACAAACAAATCAAATCCTAACCAAGAATTTAACTTGTTTCTTTAATTCAGCCTACGAGCGCTGTATGTGCTTAGCTGGCCTAGTTCATATTAGCAAATCACAGCTAACCACATACATCGCCCATGGTCTGAATTTGTCTTAGGCAAACAATTCCGTCTTTACAAGCAAAATTTGAGAATTTAGGCTAACTAACATCACAATTCTGGTTAAGATTTGAAGATAAACTATTTATCTCACACGGACAGGTGGTATTTATTTTTTTATGTGATAAATGGACTTGAATCGGTTAAATTTCACCACATTACACGCTGGTTCAATGAAGAGTGGTCGCCCAGGTTTTTTTAACTCCTTATAAAATATACAAAATATACAGTAGGTCTAATCAAAAAACATAAATTGGTTAAAAACAGACTTCCTCTCATGTACCTATAGCTTAATTGATTTATTTTTAGGGACATAATACGTTATGAAAAGACTTGAGTATTATGTCAGTTTGTCATATAAGGTACAATAAAGTAGCCTGACACAGGTCTGGACACCAATCGTTTACTATCCAATCAAAGGAAAAACTTTGAAATTGAACTTTTGGGAATCCTAGAAAGTCTGATGAAAGTCACACTGGCGATCATTTTGAATTTTAAATCATAAGTTTGTTTACATTTGTTTTCTTAAGTTTTGTTAAATTAAAGCTAAATACAGTATTCTTGGGTTTTTTTTATAGCAATTTCAGCAATGGGGCAAGAAATATTTTACTTTATAAAAAAAAGCAAGGGGTTTAGGGTGTGGGCACCCAAACTCTAATACTGTAAATGGGCTAAAAAACGTTATTATACATGTATGAAGCTCGAAATTTTTAATCAGTTTTTTATTTAATGTATGATCTGTCTGCATTTTTTCCATATTTACAGAATAAACCATTTACAAAATACCATATTTCATATTCGTTCTCTCTTGAAAGTATGTGAATCTTAAACCTGTGCATAATGGCTTATAAAAGAAACAGTTTATGCCCAAGTTATTGGTCAAATGAATGTAAGGCTTTATAATAAGTTAGACCTTTACTCCCTGAAGCAACTTAGGTTATTATGGTCTACAGTAAGTTTGTGTTGTTCGATTGGGGTTTAACATCATATTCATGGTTACTTGACTCACTTGCAGGCGTGCAAGACTTATGGGCAAAGGAAACCAGCCCTGACGCCACTGGCAACAAACAAAGACAAGACAAATACAGAGCAATCACAGGACTCTGTGAGTCTTAACATAATACAAAGACCTCACAAACAGATAGGCTTCATGTTGCATCTTAGCTCGAGGAGCAACAGGGCAACAGGAAGCCATCTCCCCACCCCATGGCAAACAAAGATCTCCGAATAAGGTGTCGGTACAATAAAATTAATTCATCTTCAAAAAGTTAACAATCTTGATAAATCCAGAGTTGTTTTCTATAAAGAGTGGAGCCCGCGGCCGAGGCTTAGTGGTTAGCGAGAGGGCTTTCTGAGCATACTTCGATGTATTGTTCACAGAATCGAGTCGGTCTTTTGACCCTCAGGCATATGAGTGAGTCACAAGATGTGGCTCCAGCAATGGTGGGGTCGTTTTTATGAGGTACATGTATCCTCTCGGTTTTCCACAAATGAGTGACTCACAAGCTGCGATCACAGAGGTGGTTTCTATGAGGTTTCCTCCCAGTGTTTTGTGGGGGTAAATCTTTCTTAGTTTGAACAGAGTCTAGATAAAAAATTTGTGCACGTTGAAACCTGTCAAACAAAAGACCCTCAGATTAAAGAACCAGATATATGTAGCCAGCAGTAAATGTCGGGCACCTAGACCACTCAAAATCTGTTAGAACTAAGAAAGTGTTTTCCAAAAATAACGAAAAACAATGTTTGACAAGGAAAAATGCCTAGCCATTTTATTTGCATACTGATGTTCATGGAGCCTTATTTGCTATATTTATGAAAAAATACATGTTATATAATAGCTGACAAACAGCTAAATGTTTTGGTAAAACATTGTAAAGATAATTGATATTTACTCATTAAGATCAAAATTTCATGAGTTATTTCCCCTTCTGTAACACTTTGGTTGAAGGACAAAACAACTCTTAATCCCCAAATTTGGAGTTGCGGAGTGTGATGAGTTTTTGAAACCTATTAAATTTAATAGATTCACACTATAAGGAGAATTTTTACCCTTTTCCAGGGTGTTTACGAATGTATTTAATATATTGGCGTATATATTATCTGCAGAACCTGATCACTTGAAGTTAAAAGTTTTCATCTGACTATTTATATTACCAAATAGCAAATTTATCATCAGAACATTATGGAAAGGCTGTTTAACATAGTAAAATGCTGTTCATACTTGTAAAGTTTCTGAATAAATGGTAGCATATAAAAATTTGTGAGAAGGGTATGAGAAGTAGACCTATATACATGTAGTAAGCTTATATTAAAATAAATTCAGTTTTGAGGTAATGTTAATTATTTTATTTTTATTTTTTCAGTGTTACAAAAAATACATTACCGGTACACTGAGTTTAACCTCAGTTTTCTTCTATTTACAAATTAATTTACGAGTATAATAATATATAGATTTGCCTGATTCGCTATTTTTTTTTAATAATGGCCACGCCATTTCCCAATATAAAAAGGTATTAGAAGGCGCCATCTTGTTTAAATTGTTGATAGCGAATTTTGAAAGTAAGTTTGATTAAAATTAGCAATAAGTATTTAAAGATGAAAGTACATGTCACTAGCTCTAAATCAAACCTGCCCATGGGCGTGACTCAGTGGTAGCGAGTGCGCTTCCTGAACTGAACATGCTTCGATTTACAGTTCATGGGTTCAAGTCCGCCTTTAGACCATCAGGTATATGAGCGAGTCACATGTTGTGGCTCCGGCAATCGCGGGGTGGTTTTTAAGAGGATTCCTTCTGGGTTTCCACCGTAATAAGGCTGTGTACAGTGTGAAGTGGACAATCCGTTGTCATATAAGTGAAATATTCTTGAGTATGACGTTAAACACCAATCAAACAAACAAACAAACAAAAACAAACCTTAGGGTCACATGGGCTTAGATTAAGGCCTATAAGTTTTCTGTTAAAAAAGGTCTGAACTGGTAAATAAGATGACAGTCTCCAACAGAAAAGTTATAGGTACATGTATGGTGCTTTAATTGCTGGCTAAATATCCTCCATATAAAATTGTTACGAGATTCTTGTATGACTTTTTGAAAAAGTTTTCACTGCTTCAATATGGTTTCATTTAGTAAACTTTTGTTTTTTGTTTCATTTTCAGACAATACTTGAATGTCGAGTTTGCAATGAAGTGTATAGCTTACAGGGTGATAAGGTGCCAAGATTATTATTTTGTGGGCATACGGTTTGTCACCAATGTTTGTCACGATTTACACTACATGAGCATTCTCTACTGTGCCCATTTGACAGACAGCCCACAGCTATTGGGGATTCAGGAGTGTGGGGTCTCAAGAAAAACTTTGCCCTTTTGGAACTATTAGAAAAACTGCAATATGCACAGACATCAACATTAAAGTCATCCATATCAGCTGAAGTTCTCAAAGTTGAAAAACAGGTATGCGTTAGAAGCATAGAGACATTAATGCTTGTCTTTAGTTATGGGTATCAGTCTGTCATTCTGTAACTTTGGTTAAGAGTATACATGTAGGCCTGGCTGTATGTAAAAGATAGTGAAATGAAGGTCCTATTTAGGGGCTGAATAGAGGCCTCCAAATTCTATTGAAAGCAGAATAAATTTCCCTTTCTGGCACATAAATTCAAATGCAATTTAATTGTAATTCAGATTTTAAAAGACCCAAGAAAGGTTTTCTTTACATTTCAATTCATTGTATTTTTCTCTATCATTCTTTAGTGAAAAAAAGAATAGTCGCTTTTGTTAACAGTATTTTCGTTATTTTGGGATAAAAAAACCCAGCATTTTACTATGATAAAAAAACTTTTGTTAACTTTAAGTATAGTTCAAATGCTGGTGTCCCTAGGAAAGTTTTAACATTATTTAATAGTTTTGCAATATTATATTGCTCACCATTTATTATATTGCTACTTGCCATATTGACTGTTAACACTGTCCTCAGCAAAATTTTAACCAATCAACTACCAGTTCTTTGGAAAATTAGAATGACTTATATTTCAGGTGTGACAATTAACTCCAAAGCATTACATTTACCAACATCACTCACCTGATTCACCAGCGTAAACTACTTATTGAAGGAGGGGAAACAAATATGACTTGTACTGCTTATGTCAGACCTTTTGTACCAAAGATGGGGGTCCACTATTTATTAAACTGAAATTTAGACAGATAGGAGAAAATTTGGTTTGAATGTGTGTTTCATCAGATGAATATGCACCGACAAGTTTCACCAAACTATACACCTCTGTCCCGACTAGTGTACATTTATATTAGGAAGCATACTAAACAGTAAGCTAGAAATAGTAGAAATCAGTCAAGAAATGATACTTCTGTTTAATATATTGTTATTATCTTTTCGTGAAGGACATTTTGGCATAAAAATATTTGAGGCTTATTACTAATAAGCAGAGCAGTACGTCCTGTTAAAAAAATCAAGTTACTTTCCATGTGAGGTAATTAATTCTCTTAAACTTCAAAACATGGAGGTCATCAGCTGCCGATGTATTTATATAGTCACACTTTGGATATGATTCATTAATTTAGGAATGTATGGTTTTTGTTTTATTTTTGTACAGCACTCTATTTGCACTGGTTTGGGTAAATCAAAAGTTTTGTCTCACTTGAAGTTATCATGCCAAATTAAAACTATAATGCTGTTCAATGGTGAATTTTAATCTAAAAACTAATTGTGTTCAATGGTCAATGGTGAACTTCAAATTATAAACTAAAAGTGTTTATTGGTAAATTTCAAATTAAAAACGAATGCTGTTCAGTAGTGAATTTCAAACTAAAATCTAAAAGTTTTTAATGGTGAATTTCAAATTAAAAACTAATGTTGTTCAATGGTGAATTTCAAACTAAGAACTAAAAGTATTCAATGGTGAATTTCAAACTAAAACTTACAGTGTTCAATTGTCAATGGTGAATTTCAAATTAAAAAGTAAAAGTGTTCAATGATGAATTTCAAATTAAAATTTAATGCTGTGCAATGGTGGATTAAAACTAAAACTAACAGTGTTCAATCATCAATGGTGGATTTCAAATTAAAAACTAACGTTGTTCAGTGGCGAATTTCAAACTAAAAACTAAAAGGGTTAAATGGCAAATTTCAAATTCAAAACTAATGCTGTTTAATGGTGAATTTCAAACTAAAATCTAATGTTGTTCAATGGTGAATTTCAAACTAAATGCGAGCCCGCGGCCGTAGCTCAGTGGTAGCGACTGCGCTTCCTGAACTAAACATGCTTCGATTTACCGTTCATGTGTTCGAGTCCGCCTTTCGACCATCAGGTATATGAGCGAGTCACATGTTGTGGCTCCGGCAATCGCGGGGGTGGTTT
>JARFOD010087112.1:0-18463 GCA_031763545.1 Mopalia muscosa | reverse complement strand
TAACATTCCTATACAGACTTTGCTCCTTACACAAATAACATTCCTATACAGACTGTGCTCCTTACACAAATAACATTGCTATACAGCCTGCGCTCCTTACACAAATAACATTCCTATACAGACTGTACTACTTACACAAATAACATTCGTATACAGACTGTACTCCTTACACAAATAACATTCATATACAGACTGTGCTCCTTACACAAATAACATTCATATACAGACTGTACTCCTTACACAAATAACATTTCTATACAGACTGTGCTCCTTACACAAATAACATTGCTATACAGCCTGCGCTCCTTACACAAATAACATTCATATACAGACTGTGCTCCTTACACAAATAACATTCCTATACAGACTTTGCTCCTTACACAAATAACATTCCTATACAGACAGTTCTCCTTACACAAATAACATTCGTATACAGACTGTACTCCTTACACAAATAACATTCCTGTACAAACTGTGCTCCTTACACAAATAACATTCATATACAGTCTGTGCTCCTTACACAAATGACATTCATATACAGACGGTGCCCCTTACACAAATAACATTCCAAAGCAGACTTAGAACATTACACAATTGCTATTCGTACACAGAGACTGGACATGCACATTACACAAATCTGATGCCTAAAGAAACTGGGCACAAATATTACCTTTTCAAAGCAGAGACTGAGAACATTACACAATTACCATGCATACACAGACACCTATATAGAAACGGAACACAAATACCATGAGCAGATACACCATAAAACTTTGAGACTAAGAACATGACACTGATCCCTGCATTTATAGAGAATAAACCACACACACATATACAATGGTAATAGAGAGATCGTGTTGGTGAGGAGACGTATGAATGTCAAGATTATAATGCCAGACATATTAGTATTAGGTGTATTCACCAAAGTGTAGTTAAGTGGCAGGGTTGAAATGATTACCAAAGAATCCATAATTTGTCTATGGTCATTGTAACAAGATCACGAGCGACAAGTGTATATGTCGCAATCTATTTGTATTGATCCCACAAAGTCTGGATAGAATGACTTTCAAATGACAGCTACGGTATTAGCCTTCGTCATATATGACAACGAGTGTTAGAGTGAAGCACTGTGAAATAAACAGAGTTGAAAGAAGCCGACCATGAGTCTATTAAATCAGCCAGGAGCAAAACACAGGGATTCCAGGAAGTCAAGTCCGAAATCTATTGAGACTGTAGACATCTCAGATAAAATCAATTGAAGAGATCTTCTGCAGACGGACCGCGAATGGATGCTGAATATCTAGTATTATTACTCCACTTGTTATCCGAGAAACTGTAAATCAGTTATATATCGAATGCCTGTGAACAAACTAGGTAACACTATTGACTCTATAGCATTTAATACATACTTCGTCGATTTTACTCAGATAAATAATTCAACATTGTATCGGATATATCTTAGAGTTCAACCCGAACCACAACTCGAATAAGGAAAAAAAAGCCGGTATTCTTAATAGGTTCAATGGCGTCCAGTTCACCCTACCTTCTGATTTCAATCTTTCTTTGCAAATGGATTTGACGCCATAGTTGGTTTACCACTGGCGGATTCTGTTAATCTACTCATTTGGAAGTAGTAGTTTCCACTGGTTCTGTTTATCCAAGCCTATTCCTATGACTTATGGATGTGGGTATTTCATGACAAGAAAACAAAATTATTGTTAGGCATTAAATGCTTTTTAGTATGGAGCATAAGATTTTGTTGCCAGCATTCAACACTTTGAATTATAATTCTTGTGTCCAGTTTCTTTTTTGCCAACTGTGTGACCAGAGAGAGACACAGACAAATTACCATCCTCAAATCGATCAATATACATTCGATTACCTCCTTTAAAGGTTTGTCGAAATGATTTAATCTGGGAACATCTAATTTTGTCTGATATAATTCACGAGACTAGGAAGAAATACTAGTACTCCATCCTTTTGCAAAGCCCAAAAGGTATATAGAAAGTTTGTGACCAATTGAGTATGCTTTGTTTAGCACAATTTGGCATACATGCAAATTTACATTCCTCGCCGAGACGGTGACCTATTCAATACCTCAAGTTTGTCAATAGATTCCACTTCGATCGATCCCAAAACACCTAGTCTCTCTTGAAAGCGTATTTTGATGAAAAGTCCATCAGATCGCCATTCTGCTCAAGCAGCTCTCAAATAAGTAACGTATACTTGTAAGACTCTTGTAAGAACACAAAATCGTTCATTTTGTCGTCGGTAATACTATTTGCAATAAGTTTTGCCGTATTACCTATATTAAGTCAATTTGTTGGTAAATATCAAACTATTAAAGCCTGTGTTAGAAACACCTGTGATTTTGCCCAATACCGACATTCAGAGCCCGTCTTCAAATATTAGCCGCTTAACGTCCCGTACTTGATATCTGTCAACAATCCTGATTCGCTTATGGCTTTTTTCAAAGGCTATATAAGCCAGTTCTTTGGACAGAATAAACATTACATTTATGATATAAAAACAACTTCATGCCACTCATGTTGGATGAATGGAAACAGCTGTTACATGATGTAACTCCACGGTAAACTTATGGTGCAAAATAATATAAGTTGGATGATAGCACACTCGTTTTTTAGAGCTTTGTGAGGTTTTAGAAAGTAGTACGATGCGAATGAATAACAAGGAACTATTGTTAAATTTAAAAGTTTTACAACAACTAGCCACATATCATTAGGTATCTTTATGTCCTGGTAATTGCATTGCATTGAAATCCCCGACATATTCTTTCTACATTTTGCTTTGTTTGTATGATGGTGAACAACTTTTGTCTGGGACCGGTGAATGACTAATTCTAAACATTTTTTCGTAATACATTAATCCTATAACTATGTTGAATGTAGTCCAAGGGGCTCTGGCGATAGCTTTTGAGCTTTTTTTCTGATGGGCAAAAACTTATGTCTGAGGTCTGCTCGTAATAAGGCTTTTTGTCGAGAAATATAAATCATTGGAAATCTCAAATAAAATGTCCCGGCAAACTTGATTGGCAATCAGAATGCTACCTTGCCTGTTTGCCTTTCTTTTTCATACACATTCGAGACATTCCACTTCCATTTGCTATAAATTTTATCGACTCATGAGCGCAGACAGTACACATCGTCGGTCAATTTTTTTAAACACAGCTCGATCCCATCCTCTATACTCGCGGAAGCTTGCTCATTGATAGAAAATAAATTTGTTTGAGAAACTGTGTTAATCTTTGGTTTGAATTTCTGTTTCCAACTGGTTCAGAGTAACCTTATATTTATCTTTGTTTAAATGAAAACGAATGATACCAACGATGTCCTAAATAACTAACAGATATTGCTAATCTTCAAACTAAAGATGTTCAATATATTAAACTAATAGTATTGGAAATTAGATATTGAAACAATATAGCTCTAGTAAAGATCACAATTACTACTGAATGTCAAACCCAGCCTCTCATATCTTACTTTTTAATATGTCCAACAAATTTACTTCGACAAGCTTTGGAAATTAATCACATCAGTGGGAATAGAAAATAGAAACAAGATCTCAAATCATTCACATGTGGTTATATAAAATTCAGTCATTCAATTTCGCTAATCATATCTATGTAATTAAAGCAGCACGGACAGGAAGTGTTATTTGATATCTGTATATCATGATAAGATGAACCTCCTGATTTAGATTCAAAGACATGTTACGTTTAACGGACTGGTTGTTTCTCTAGATTGAAGGTCCGGGGCTAAACCTCGCAATTCTATCCGTTATCACGAACCCAGTCGCCTCATTTAATTTCACCTATTTCTCTGCTCATTTGAGCCAACATTTTGGTTTTTATCCAGACGATTCTTGATGTGGATTACTCGCCGGACAGAGTTACCAAAGATCACTCAATAGTTCTTTGAATTAGTTGGTTAACGGTTACCAGTTTCTAGTCTGGTGTATTATCAGAACACATGGTGAATTCCACGACTCTTCCTTCTCGAAAACGGATGCATGCGGCAAAATAGAAAAGAGGATTCTAACCAAAACATATAGAGACAGAGACTATGACAAATGATTTTGGCCATACAGAACTAGATTCCTTTCAAACTATTAAAGATAATATAACATAACTCGGGACTAACGTCCTTTCACATTCCCGATAGCCATAGGCCTGGTCAAGGAATCTGTGGTAGGTTGGAGCATCTATAAAACTTTCTGAACATGTCATCTAGTTGGTGGACCCACTTTGGTTAAAACAGTATGGTCAACTTAAACTCTTTTCTAATAATACTGATGATGCCAATCCAAAAACCCTACAAATTAAAAATGCAAAGTCAATATTGCTTTGCCAGTTTGCTCTGCAGACCAGCTTTATGTTATCCCTTGCATACACTCAAACCTGAATCTCTAGCAACATACACAGTTCTATCGTTTAATTATATTTTACATTTTTGGTTGGGTACATTCAATTACTACTGAATGAATTGTGTTCGTCTTAATTCCGGTTGTTTAAAGACCAAGTTCTCCGTCTAAGCGCTGAAAACGAATTAATCGCATGTTTGTATAACTACAGATAATTACTGCATTTTCCTCTCCGTCACATCAATCAAGCGCTTCTTTCAACACAATCATTGTTCTGTCCTTCCGCAACAGTTGCAGAGAATCCAATCATTAGGTTACAAAAGAGATCATTAACATCTCTATAACATACACACAATTGCGCATAATTTGGCTGTTACGAATCGGTGTGCAACTAATCTACTCGTAAATTGATTTCATTTCATATTTTTTTACTCTCCGCCTTTTTTTACGATGTCCTTTAAATTATTCTCTTGTGCGACTTTCGAATATTGTGTAACAATTCATTGACACTAGCCGTGTGAGACTGGCGTTTCTTACCAGAATCCTGAAATTCAGCAGTCATACATAAAATGTTGGTCTTCTTGAGAAATCGATTTTGCTTTTCATTGTCAAACTTGTAAAGACTAACTACATGTAAAATGGTGCAATGCCTCCACAAACTCTCTTTTGCCAACTTAAGATTTTTGCAGTAGATATCTTCTCCTGTCTACAATATGTCTTTGTTGAAATCTAGTTCCAGTTCTATTTTTCTACCGTTGTTTCAATTGGTTGCCTTATATTTCATGTCATTTTCTCGATTTTCTGAAAATCTGCCAACAACACTGTCACTATTCATAAAACATACCATATATAAAGTCAATTAGAAGCAAATAAATGTCCAGTATCTAATAATATTTAGACAAGCGTATCGGTACATACGTCTGTGTTACTCGATATTGTTAATGGTGTCCAATTATCAGATAACCCTGGTATCTTATACCTGTCAATATGAGCAATCAGTGAATATGGGTGTATAGTAGATTCGGTACCAGAACAGTTTCTGTTGTTCATAAAAAATTTGTCCATGTGGTCGAAGAAAATTCATTCAATAAACTGCTTGGCTTCAACCTTAAGATCGGTTTGAAAATAAATATAATAGCATAAAACACTAGCCAAATAAAGACAGTCCGTCTAGATCTTGGTGAAATATTACTGTATACTATTTAATTCTTATGTGAGATCTAGTGAAATGCGATACTCAAAATGATACTCAAAATTAAAAGACCTGATTTTCGCTCCGAAATGAATCCGGCAATGGGTTTTTAAACCATGCAGAAAGTAGCATGTAATGGTTAATCGCCGACGATGGCTTTTAGAAATCAGCCCTGCACGATGGGAGAAAAAAGTGCACGCTATTCAGGAGGCTTTGAATTAACCACCGATCCAAACGATAACTTCTTGGTGCCGGAGGATCTTTGTCTAGTCTCTTATTTACAATTACAGCATGAATAAAGTTAACGTTTTAAAGTTCAGAATCAATTTTCATTTTTCATCTTCCCACTGCTTTTGTAATATTACATTATTTAGGGATGGGGGCGAGGTATCTCGCACATACACACAAAATATATTCAGTACTATCTAACCTGTCGCGTCTTAAATGGATGGATTTGTCTTCGTTGACCTTGCTGTTATTCTATGAATAAAGTTAACATCTTAAAGCGAAAGCGTGTGGTGGGCAGGATGATTTCGTCCGCTACTAAAGATCTTGTCAATGATACTACTTCATCGTCTATGTATGAGTTCCGCCTTAAAGTCCGGACTGTCTTTTCTTGCCTGCCTTATCATTTGTTTCCGTACCACGTATATCGTCATTCTGACCGTTGACTTCGAAGGTGCATGGTTTCTTTCCTCCATTGCCCTGGCAAGCTGCCATATGAAATAACGAAACAAACATATGAAAATTAGAAATATTTAGCAGGGAGTATTATTCGAAACCAAATACGTTGTTTATTCTCATAAAATCAATTTTGAAGTTAAGTCACTATAACAAATGCAGAATAGTTTATTGGTGGGTTTCAGAACCAAATAACGTTTATTGCACAGTTATTGTTTGATATCGTTGCGTTTGCGTGAAGGTATATATGACAAAGTGCTTTGTATGTTTGTGTACTTTATAGTTATTTAATGCTAATAATAAAACGTTTTAATTCTCATAGTTCCGTAGTTATGGTATCTATCGAGTAACGCACATGTATTTCACGTGTGCTATGTTTAAGCCATAACGATCAAACATTGTCTGTCTTTACTTCTGATCATTATCGATTCCCTTTATTTTCTCAATAAATAAAATTTCTAGAAAGGTTTATCTGCCTTGTAAATGTCACAAACCAGGTGACGAATTAATCGCATTTTGGAACACTTGGAGACAATGCAACAACAATGTTCAAAGTCGTGTTTGTGGTGACAATGTTGTACGACAATGGTGTAGGAACAGGTTTATTTTGTTTATTTTCTTTTTTCATACCCAGGATAATTTTAGAAGGGTTTGGTGTTGTTAAAAAAAACCCGGTAGCTCCAGCAGATAGGTACAAAGCTGATCTCCCGATCACATGATTTATATTTGTTTATCAACTGGGTAATCTCATGAGTATTTACGGATACCTTGGAAGGGAGGCCAATGAGTTTTGGAAGATTGGAATACCGGTTGAAAAATGGATTTCTTACAAATGTATCACTTCGAGCTTTCATTCTAAGTATCGTTTCAGCGGATGTGGGTAATGGCCACTTGAGACTGAGTAAGATGGGATGTTCTTTCTTCTTCCACAAAGTGCACTCGACAACAATTAAGTGACGTGTATTTGTCTGAAATAGCATAAAACGGCGTCAGACATCACACAAAGTACAACCAATCATATTAGACACTGACGTTATATCTTTCCCACCATCACTTAGTTAATCTGTAAATAGATGGAATTTTTGCACCCACTTGAACCCTGGTAGAACAGAGGCCGTCACCCTCGGACATTTAATTGTAACTCTATTGATCGTGTTGTCGCAGAAGGTTTAATAAAGGCAAACAGCAGCATATTTGACCGCACCAAGGATCTGACACTCCGTGCATCAACGACAGGCTTCATCTGGCTGATGAAGTAGCCTCGCATAGTCAAAACGATCAACGTCATCAAGTGAGGATGGAATCTCAACGCAGCCAGTGCCTGGCCTGCCGTCTAAGCGACGACCTATCGGTGCGCGCATCCAAATTTCCTCTAGATTTCCCCAACACGTCTCTGTTTATGTCGTGATATGTGGAGGGCGTTATTGCGGCGGGCAGATCAATAGCATGGTTTGATTGATTAGTCAGCGGCCGACGAACTAGAAGGGATATTAACACGCTGCCAGTAGCTAAAACTTCGAAGTCTAAAGAACCGACATGGGATATGAGAAGAAGTATAATGGAAATCAGGAAAACAAAAGTTTGATTACAATTTCTTGTGCTACGCTTGCGGATGCTTTTCTTTTAATTAAACAGCTATATTTGAAACAGCAGGCAGAACTGAATTTGCTTATCAGTAGAAGATGTCAACTTCAAAGGGTTCGTGTTTGAATAATACTTGCGTCAAGAGTTCATTAACTGGAGTGGCAAACTACCAAAATGTCAACCTCTACTATTTTTATTAGAAACTTGGACATTGTTACCAAAACAACAATGGATTTGAACGGATTTAATCTTGTGTTTTCTAACAGGACCAGTTTTCCAAAGGAACAAAATTTGAATGATGGCTATTTAAACGGAACATCAAACATAACAGGATTTCCGGATGAAAATGAACCGGTGCCCGCCCTTGGAAAGGAAATTCTTATTCCCTTATATAGTACAATGTTTTTGTTGTCACTGATGGGGAACACATTAGTTATAGTGACTTTGATTCAGAATAAACGAATGAGGACGGTAACTAATGTGTTTTTGATTAATCTGTCCGTGAGTGACTTGCTCTTGGCGTTGTTTTGTATGCCGTTCACGCTTATACCACCGCTAATGAAAAATTTCATCTTCGGAGAAGTGATCTGCATTCTAATTCGATACTTACAAGGTATGTTGTCAAACGTTTACTACAATTTTTTCTTTTTCGCATTTGTTGTTATACCATGCTCAAATTAAAAAGTTGGCATCAGTTGATTTTTGTGGATTTTTTTTTTCTCAAACTCAATCACAAATACACAGCTTTACTCTAAGTTTGGTCTAGTTATAAATAATTCAATAACCAATTATACATTTAACATGTGTGGTCCACATACTATCATTTGACTTTTCTCTAAAACATAATACAGCCCATAATCACTTAATGAATCAGTTGCCAATTTGTTTTTACTTTTTCTGTCCAACTTAATGAGCCAAATTATCTTCTTAGCTTGTTGCATAAAATAGAAAATTTGGTATCGAAAAAATGACATCAATACACTAAAGGGTATAATCATGCCAGCGTAGAAATCGTTTTTTATTGACTTCAATACTGGCCCCTAAACGATAGAGTATGCTAACAACTAGACAAACAAATATATCTAACTTTAAATTACTCGAGAAACGTGAATTAAGTAAAACAAGAAAACACATTTTTTTTATCAGCACAGCCTTTCGTGAATACGTATAGAAAGCTACTTTTCTTAGAGCTGTTATCCTAAAGATTCCTACCTAAAATTGATGACAACGGTGGTAAAGTACGGAAACAGAGCCGCAGAGTGACAGTGGTTTCTGTGGATTTTCACCAATTAGGCGCCACTTCTTACCTCTATTCAGACTACATCGCGGATGACTAGCTTCTCTGTCTAGGATTGTTATGAAGATATGAATTTGCTTCATGCTGCTGCAAATTATTATCATGTTGTTATTTAAATGATTGTGGCTTTATAGTGGAGACTATTTCCGTTCTATAGCAATGGTGCCAATGCTAATGGCAGAGGAATACTAGAAGAGTAAGTCACAAACTATCCAAAAAAAATTTAATATATTTCTTTTTACCAGATTGAACCATCAAAGTGCAGTTCAATAAATGAAGACAAACCTTTCAGTAAATACGTGTATAGCGACAACATATTATAGATCGGGAAATCATTAACTACTTGCACATTTAATTATTACTTATCTTTTTAAACCAGAGTGGTCAATTTTCATGAATTACAAAATAAATTGTTGCTAATTTTTTTTCCGATGTTAAAACTTTCTGTTGTGCAGTCTATTCGAATTTGATTTCCTCACTGTATACGTTTTGTGTGTCTATACCCGATCTAACAAGAGTACCACAGGCCTGAAATTGCTAAATCAGAAAATTTGTGAGAAATAAGCACAAGTTGAACTAATCGTTCGCAGTCTGGGACAATTAAACGTTTCGTTTTGGGTTGTTTTTTTTTTAAATTTGGGTCAGCTTGGC
This sequence comes from Mopalia muscosa, assembly GCA_031763545.1. Taxonomy (NCBI): domain Eukaryota; kingdom Metazoa; phylum Mollusca; class Polyplacophora; order Chitonida; family Mopaliidae; genus Mopalia; species Mopalia muscosa. The sequence continues at coordinate 8,678 of JARFOD010087112.1, read as the reverse complement.
AATTACGAATGTCATCATTTTAAAATGATTAATGCCTTTCAACAATAAATATGGTGTCGTTAAGAGACAGAAACACTGATACTAGCGAGTAGAGTGTAACAACGTTTCCGCGTCTCGGAAGTTCAAAACGTCGTGTATCTCTTGTGGGTAATTCATTTTAGGAAATATCATCTAGATACTAAATGTCTTAAGTGAAAGCGCAAGCTGCAACTGACAACAACAGTCCTTGTTGGACAGGATGTCGGAATTCTTCTTATTTAGGCGATATCACCTGGAATCAAGTCTACCAACTAACCAGTTATCTTTCCTTTTCATCGGAAGTTGCCAAAAAAGTGAAGGGATGTATGAAGATGTTTACTGTAGATGTAATCCCCTTAATCTTTCTGTCTGAATACAAAATCAGACGCATAGAGAGATAATGATTTCTCAAATTAGAGAGCATCTCGGATCCAAATCAAAAATACATTATTAGAAATCCTCTTTAGTGATTTATGGCAAAAATATGCACATGGATTTTTTTTTTTTGCTGAAAACTATATTGGATTCTTTCCATCTAACATCATAGCATTCTATGATTTATTGAGTATTGTTATTCATGGCAAATACTTTGTTTCCTTGCATGATCAATTGGCGGTTACCAAACAATATTACGCAAGAAAGATTTTTTTCTAGAAAACATTATATAAGAATACAATATTATCCAAGAAGCACAGTGTGACCGACATAATGTCAACAGATCCCCTTAGCAATCTCCGAAACAATCAGTGTATTTCCGTTGCTTAGAAATTACAGGATCTTCTCGAAAACACATGGGTTATAAAGGAGGGGGTTAACGGGCAGTATATTTGTGCACACTAGTAATCATTACATTTCTTGACCAGCCCATATTTGAACATTTTGAAGAGATAGCTGTTCACATAAGTTGACTTAGATAACCGAGCTACGTCTTTTTCGTTGCCTTACTTCAATACACAATAGTTCATTTGTTTATGTACAGAGGGGGAGGGGGGGGGGGGGGCCGAAACCGTCGGCTTTTTTTATTCTTGAACTGAACTGACACGGGTGAGTCCAATAGTAGGCGTCACCCTGTCGATCTGACTACCAGTCAACACTGATAAGGACACTACTATGAATCATCTTCCATGTACTGTGCACGACAAAGCAGTTCTATTGCGTCTTGCCAGTGTCCACCCAAGGTATAAGCTCACTTTTCAGTTTACTGCTGATGGCGATTTTTGTTATTTTTCCTTAGTTTCAGTTTTTGAATAATTACCTGCAACAAATAGTCCTGATATAATGATTTTGGCGTTAAACGCCAAGCAAACGATAAAGTTACAGTAGAACACGTCATTAAACGTCGGCACCGGGATGTGGCTTCTCTCACAGGACAACAAAGCTCTCCCCAACCACAAGCCAGAATGTTTCACAACCATTTTGGTAATAATTAGCTAAAAAGAGTTATGTAAATAAATATGTCATTAATTACGTGGCCTGCTACCACAGACATGACCAGATGTCAAATAAATCAGCGGAAGGATCAGATGGGCTTATCTCTTTTAGCACTTGTCTATTCCAAAAGATAATTGATTGGCCCATTAGTTAGCTCTGTTTATGGTTGTGTAGACAAAGCCGGCTTTTCTCAAGGAAGCAATCAAAAGACAGTCCATATCTTGGCGCCACAAACTCTACATTCTTCCAAAGAAGAGAGTGTGTTTCAGTTTGATCGGATCAAAATAATTCCTTTTAAAGTATTTCGGTTGTAGTCGGCTCATTTACGCCCACTGTTTCCTCTCTTGCTTACTTGAAATTTGATTTCAGTAACTACAAGCGACACAGGTGATGGCATTTGAAAGTGCTTAGCTGAGAGAACTGATTAGCAAAGATAGTTAGTTAGGCATGTGGAATTGTATCGTCCAACATACAACGATGACGTACAATTAATGATTTGTTTTATAACGCTGGACGCGATTTCGACCAATCAGATCAAAGCAATTTGACCATGGCATTTGACGTATTATTGGTACATGTATTCCCGTAAACATTATTTAATTTTGGTGCATTCATCAAGGTCAAGCCGTTCATTGTCCGTTCTTTTATTCCAGTTTTGATAGCTATGTTTGGCTTCAATATAAAATATTATCAGGCACACGCAAAGAACAAGTCATGAATGATCTTGAGGCATATTGACATGCGCATGCTTAGCACAAATAAAACGCAAAAAGTAAACTCACGAGCCTCAAAATAGATGCACTTCGATACGTGATGATTCAATATTACTTTTTACTGTAAAACCATTGCACCGACATATTATATCACAATGTATACATGTATACATATTATGACAGTAGCAATCAATATCTCGCTTCACTAGGGGAGTCTTGTTACCAATCATCAGAATAACAGGCAAGATGAGGGGAGCAGCAAATTATGGCGTTGACCTTTAGCGGTCTGTATAACGGAAGTGGAATGTCTCAAGTCATGGGTGACATAAGACTAAACGTTTGCATACAGTGTGTGCGGAACGTCGATGGCAGGAAGCATATCATCCAGGGAGTCATACAAGCAAAGATGTAGTGGCCTTCAGAGTACAATGTAGTGAATGTAGTGGTAAAAGAATAGGAAATGAAACTGTGGCTGGCCGTCAGAATATAGAGCTCTGGAGACACGTCTAACCTTTTCACTGTGGTACCACCGCTCAAGGGTTTATCACATTCGGTTCTTGTGTATGTTATGTTCTAAACATTAGCTTTATATAGTCTTTGCTAAACTTATATATAAACTAAAAATGCACATGTGCCCACACGCTAATAGCTATGGCATTATTAGATCGTTATTAACTTATGATAATTTAATTGTTTGATCCAAAGACACGAGTTGTTCTCAAATTGTACTGCCACCAAAGAGAATTTACAAAGGTAATCGCATAAATGGTATATGTTTCACTTTTTTTTTTTCTTGTTTTATGGGGCAGAAAATCAGACGTCAGAATAAGTTAAATGAACCACGTGATTTAAAAGGACGGTGTGGTAGATATGAGAAGATTTAACCGTAAAATAAATCATGCGTCATGCAGTCTGTTTTATCACTTGCCTGTTTCAAAAGATAATTAATTGGTATATTAGTTAGCCTCATTGAAGAATGTGCAGACAAAGCCGGGTTTTCTTAAGGAAGCAATCGAAAACAGTCCATATCTCGGCGCCATGCCCATTATCTTCTTGTGCAGTGAGAGTGCTCTTAAGTCCTGGTTGTGGGGAACATCCCATTTAAATCATTCCCTATCTGAATTTCACATTACTCACCACGTTTCAGCCCAATGTTTCCAGTGAAAATTGCTTCACGCTTCAGTTGGGTGATAAATACTACCAAAGACATTTTTATTTAGACTTGTCGCTGTGTCGGTAAAGAAATGGTGATGGTAATGAGCTGTTTGCGAGTCGCCGCGCTATGAAGGGCCACTCAAGGAGCATTACCAATCTCTACAAGCGATTGACCCTTACCTTGATAAAATTTGTGGCATCGAGTGGACCAAAAGCCATGATATAGAGGACAGAGGTCGTCCTTTGAAGATGCCATCAAACACCACCCCTTTCCGTCTTGAATAACAGCACACAGACAGTTTATGTAAATGACAGAATATCGGTGAATACACAATATGTCTGGTAGCGTATCACATCCCTTTGAGGTGATATTAGCGGAGATTGCGAACAGGATACTGGTCATTCTGGCGGACATCAAGCTCTTCCAGCAATAACACACAACCTAGATAAGGGGATTGACTATGCCTTGGGTCAGAATCATTGCACGAGGAACCAAAAGAACTTTGGAAATAACCTCATTTCAGAGCAACTCTGGCCAATTCAATATTAGATCTTAAATTCTTGACTATTTGTACTAACACTTGTGTTAAGTGTAGTAAACATTCGAGTATGGCTGACTGCTTCGATCTACTAGCATCCATCATTAATGACCCCAGTCCACACCGGAGGCTTTTACAGAACAGTGCTGTTCAAACAACTAAAGTTACTACTTGACAACTTCCAGAAGGTTTTTGAATAACATCATCCCCTTCGCAATTCAAAGAAACAGTTTTTTCCCAATCAAATCTCTTTGTTGTCATGTGTGCAATATGCGTCAATGTGTCTTAAAATAGACTGTGATATCACAGAATGCACGTTGTGAATGAGTAAGTGATTTTTTCAACTGCGTGAACAATTCTAAAGCTAAATATGTACATACTAGATAGTTAGGTTAAGGCCCCCAGATAAAATGTTTCAAAAAGGTTCATGATAAAAATGTATAATTATTTTGTAACTGATTCGATCAAACAATTGGATTCTCTGGAATTTGTTAAATTATATACCTAAAAATACAAACTTTATCCACAGACATTCAGTTGAATACATGTCATTGACCCGCTAAAGTCACACTATTAACCGACAAAACTTAATGTAGACTATACCAATTTAATTTCCATGTCTTCCAAATGATATTAACAGTCGAGGGCCGATTGGCTGCGAAGTCTATGTCTCCGGATATATAAATACTGGCGAATCTGTGCCATGATTCGAAGAGTCGTGTTGATTTGTGAGTCTCTGAAGACTTGTTGTACAACAACATGGACAACAAAAATCACCAGGCTTCTTCTACCAGGAGGATAAATGTTGAAGAAATATATGTAAATTCTACGCCAGACTGATTTGTTTTTATCTTAAGTAAGCTTCTTTTAAAAAGTAAATGTTTATGTCATGTTCAATGAATTTCATTTATTCGTGATGTCCACTGGAATCTTCTGATTGAAAAACGTCAAATATCGTCACTATTAAATAGTGTTTTTGTAATCCTCATATTTTTATAATGGAATAAGAATTTACTTGAACTGCACATTTTTAAAGAAGTTATTTCTTAAATTGGTTTAATGAATAATAGAATTGAAATTTCTGCTTTTGTTACCGAAGTTGCAGGTTGAACAGATATCATCCTTTACGGTTAATATCAAATCAAATGGTAAAAACATCGTATACCAATACATTTACATAACGTGGCGTGCAGCTACCAAAGTTGGGCTTGGTTACATCTGAGTGCGTCTCCAAAAGCTTTAAGATCCATCTGTATTCTATGTTTTAGGGGTCTATTTCATGCTACAGATTTGATAAGGAAAAGGTCAATCACTTATTAGGGCTTCTATAAAATATCTCTTCACGGTTCAGCGAAGCGTAAACTAATCATTGCCATCATATTGCTACCAGCACAACCTAGATATTTCAATGAAAATTTATTTGATTCTCTGCTTCGTCCATTATTAGGGTGCAATAGTCGTTTTTGGAACGTTGATTGTGAACACAGAGGGAGAACGAATTTTCCGCATCAAATAAAAATACATAGCATTTTAGCTAACAGGCCTACTGACCATAGTTAAATGACAGTAATCATTTTTGTTGACAACATTATATACCAACAGAGCATAAGGGTTCTGTCAGCAATATTCGGAGCTTCTCTGAATATTCAAGAATGGCGTTATTTACGTACTTATAAATAGTGCTAAGTACAACTTCAATAATTCTCTCCCAATTGATTTAACTGATGTAGGCTTTGTATTAGGTACAACGAAAACGGTTGTGTAACATATACAACAACGAATCTCATGTGTCACTTCTTGTACGTTATCCATGTATAAAAAGGCTAATAATACGTTATACTTGATAAACGTTTTATTTTCGATGATTATTTGTGAACAAGTACATTGTACTTGTGAGCAATAACTATGTAATTGCGCTTAAGATGTAGCGCACAAAACGGTCATTTTTTGTTGTTTTTGTTTGTTTTTATATTTTTTTTGCTTTTTTTCTTTCACCCTTTTTTGTGTATAAAAGCGACAAGAAAGGTCAGTCTGTTGTTCTAGAACTAGTTTATTTTGCCGATGTTAGATTAACACGAATACATTCGATTTACAGATCACTGAACAAACTGATCTGCTTTTCTTTTCTGTTATTGAGTTTGTTGGGGTTTTTCCACACACTGTGTTTGTGAAGTCCACTCAAGTCCTACTAAGCTTACAATGAAAGCTTCGTGGGCCCTGATATACAGATAGCATTGTGAAATTGATACAATATCAAAACGATACTCAATGGTATGAAAATACTCCTACTCTGTAGGGCATTAACACTTTTTTTTAGTTATAGGTTTAGTTAGTCAATGTCGTACACCTATGTCATAAGGGTTTCAACAGGCGATGTAAAATAAATCGAGAACATAAAAACTAACATTAACGGTTATATACATTGATTGGTCGCGTACGTCTGTAAGTTTCACATTCTTTTCATTTGTCACTTTATTGGGTACAACTCATTTTAAGTTGTCCATGAATTTCGTCGCCATTGTTTCCTGTTATTGGCATTTCTATGGAAAACAATATTGTGTAACAAACTTTGCCACTGTTTCAGCTTTGTGTGTGTGTTTGGTAGAGGTTTAACGTCGTGCCAATGGTGTTTCACGTTATATATGAAGAAATCTCGTCTGCGATGCACGGAAGGATTGCCATATATATCTGATGTCCACAAGTGGATTTGATACCGTCAACGGCATATGCTATGAGGATCAGTATGCCGACACGCTAGCCAATAAAACACGACCATGACCTACTCCCCTCGACTCCCCACCCCACCCCATACCTTCTGGTGCAGTATATTGTATATAAAATATACTTTATTTACGAGATCGTAAAAGTTACTAGTTTAGTAAAACCCGACCAATATTTATTTCTTTAGCACATGTAAAACCTGGATAACACTTTTTCACATGAACTTTTTGATGTTACCAAATATCATGCATTAGCTGCATTCATAGACTGATTTGAAAGTTCCTTCAGTTTGGCTGTGGTTAACATAGATCGTTATGATCTTCTCATTTTACCTAGAGATGATGCATACCATAGGCAGCGGGGTGAAGGATTTGTTTCTGAACCGGGAGGGGGATGTCTTTAATATCTCCCATGCAGAAACCAATCCAGGGGAGCATGATTTGGGGGAACTGCTTGTATATCGATTTTTGGCATGTCAAACACAAAAAATAGCCAGATCTGATAAGTTGACACGTATAGAAAACTCGTCTCCGTACATTCCTTAAATCCAACACTCGGAGAACTTAATGCAGAACAAAATTGATACTTAAGCTAATGTAAGCGGCATCAAACCCCGATTAAACAAACAAACAAACGAACAATTAAGCTTTGGGTGAGCCTGTTTAATAAATCCAAGAAGAGAGCACCGCTGTGAATATAAATCGCATTTCTCTTTTGGGGAAGTACATATATTATTCAGCAGTCCTGGATTCCTGTTCGAGGCTCGGTTACGGTTTGGTAGACAGCCAGGATAATCGGACCTAGCTGATGTAACCTGACAATCGTGTGGCAGAGATTTGAACTCATCTGTACAGGTTTTTACAGCTCATCGTTTTGTAAACTCTTAACTGACCACTCACAAGAGACGACCATTGAACTGAAAATGCCCAGAGTAATATACACATCTGAAACATGTTAAAAATGTCAGTAAAGTTAAGTAAGACTACGACTATTTTAATTGGGTGGCCCAGATCATTAGTTCAAGGTGGCCTTAGGTATAGGACTCTTTGATTCATTCTTTCACCAAGGCCTGCTAACAAGCCGTTAATATTTATTGTTAGATACGCTATACTCAATAAGCGCAATTATCGAGTAAACGCGTAATAAAACATTATTAATGTGTTTTTCTTTCACCTATATTTGTCAAATTTCCATATCAGGCGACGCTATAAATCCCCTATGTTATCTCTATTTATGCATGCACTTAATTATCACGTTTATGTAACGCAATCTGTATCAAAACAAAGCCAAGAATTTGTTTTTGTATATGCAACATAGTTCAGAAATTTATGATAATACCAACATACTAAAGTTTCTCCCTCGGATATATCAGCGAGAAACACAAGGTTGCTCCGGTAATCGCGGCTGTGTTTTTTTTTTTTACAAGGATTCCTCGGGATTGTTTCTTACGAATAAGTTTGCTAGAGTGAAAATTGGACGATTTGTCGCCTTATGTTAAAGTGAAAACCCCTTGAGTACGAAGTTAAACACTAATCAAACCCACATATATTTAATAAAAGGTTTGTGTCCACATCGCCTTTGGAATGGAATTGACAAAAGTAAAAGGTTTAAAAATACTTATAAAAAGGGAAATGTGACAAGACAATCTCTTGAGGACTGTAGTGAAAATGGAAAATGTGTGAACTAGATTACTTTTCTTTGTAACGGTCAGCACCGGTGTCATTTGCCTTAATTTCCCCATGTGTATTACTTTATTCGTCACAATGTACTGTTCGACCACCACGTCTCTGTTTAACAGCTAGTGAACAGAGGCGAGTGAACATTGTCATTTCACATACAACTATATTTTATATTAAAGAAAAAGGTTGTATGCTAGCCGAACCGCGGGATAATAATACACTCTTCAAAAAAAGAAACTCAAAAGAGAATTTGAAAAAGAAGCTTATTGTTTTCAGACCGCACAACCAAATACACATGTTGTAATGATATATATTCGTTTCTAACGTCCATGTTAACCTATCCCGCGCTCAAACGCAACTCTTGATGATTTAGAACGCTGTTAATGGTCGTTTTTATCATGATCATGAAAATCATCGTGAAA
>JARFOD010087101.1:0-18463 GCA_031763545.1 Mopalia muscosa | reverse complement strand
AAAATAGAAGCAAAGTTGGGGCTAAACCTTTTACCCATAGCACAACCCTTAATTTGCTGGTATATTTGGTCATTGAAATCAAAATCTTTACATTTCAAGCGGAGTTCCAACAGTTTCAATATATTTATATTAGCGTGTTTGGCCTGTAACCCGAAGGTCCAAGGTTCGAATCCCGGTGGAGGCAAGCAAATTTTTCTCTCTTCGTTTATTCAAAATATATATATATATATACAGTGTACATGTAAATATTAGATTGATTTTTAATTGAGAGGATTGGTTGACAGGAAATCCATAAACTTATAATGAAATAGAAGCGGTTACAAGGTTTTCCAAATCAATATGGTCTATATAGAAATGTCCGTTCTCACATCTGTATTATGATGGTATTATTTGACTTATACACTTACATATAATATTAACACAAGTGCTTGGAATGAAATTTCAGTCCCCTTAGTGCTAAAAGGGTCCAGTTCATTGACGGTGTCGTGAAGGTGAATTCTTTCACCCATCCGACTGCCATGGGAGGAAAATAACATTGTACATCAATTATCTGCCAAGGGTTCAAATGCAAAGTAGCTTGGAATAGTAACCCTTGGCTAGAGAAGATGAATACGGGTGGATGATCTTGTTTTAGTGACATAAATTTGTTTATACATTTGCCAATAGTTTTTTCCACTGTATGCATAGGAAAGGCATTCTTATATACCCGATTTTTAATTTTGGCTATTTCATCAGAGAACAATCTTGTTTTAAATCCAGTGAAATCACTCCACACATGTTTATTGGGCTAATTATTGCAATATATTAAAACCTTAAAAACTAGAAGTCACTAGCTTTAGACCATAGTTTCTTGCAGAAGAATTCTGTTAGATAAGACAACATAACTCTGTATTCATGAGTCAATTAGGGTTCTTAACATTGATGATCTATTGGACTCTCCAGACATGGGTTTGGTACCAAATAAATGTATATTTATAGAGAAAAGAAAAGGGCGACCCAGCTTGTACTGTGGTGAAATTTAACCAATTCAAGACCACTAATCAGACAAAATAAATAAATACCACCTGTCCGTGTGAGACAAATAGTTCATCTTCAAATCCTAACCCAGAATTGTGATGTTAGTTATCTATAATTCTCAAATTTTGTTTGCTATCACAAATCTTTTCCTTCTTTCTCCAATTCAGCCTGCACACGATGTATGTGGTACATGTAAGATGTGATTGGATAATGTTGATGGCCTTGTTTGTCATTATCCAATCACAGCTAACAGCATACATCACAAGTAGGATGAATTACAGAAAGAACAAGCTGAGTAGCTAGCAGATCCACCGCTAGAGGCTTTTTTTGAAAATATATGCTCATAATCAAATCACCTTTTCCTAATTTGTTTTAGAACTATTTTTTTCTTCAAAGAACCAAAGAATAAAAGTTATGGTGTTTATCCCCATTTTGGTGCGATATTCAATGTCGGCCATATTTGTTGTGAAACCTAGTGAAATACAACCTCATGTATAGTATTGACAGAAAAAATGTGTATTAATGAACATGGACAGACTACTTGACTCTCCCTATAAATTAGAATTCTGACCAAGCATTGGTCGACTATTTGACTCTCCATTTAAATTAGAATTCTGACCAAGCATTGGCAGACTACTTGTCTCTCCATTTAAATTAGAATTCTGACCAAGCATTGACAGACAACTTGACTCTCCATTTAAATTAGAATTCTGACCAAGCATTGACAGACTACTTGGCTCTCCATTTAAAATAGAATTCTGACCAAGCATTGACAGACCTCTTGGCTCTCCATTTAAATTAGAATTCTGATCAAGAATTGACAGACTACTTGACTCTCCATTTAAATTAGAATTCTGACCAAGCATTGACAGACTACTTGGCTCTCCATTTAAATTAGAATTCTGACCAAGCATTGACAGACACTTGACTCTCCATTTAAATTACAATTCTGACCAAGCATTGACAGACACTTGACTCTCCATTTAAATTAGAATTCTGACCAAGCATTGGCAGACTACTTGGTTTCTCCATCAGTTGTAGACTATTTGTCTCTGCATTTAAGTTAGGATCGAGGAAAACATTGACAAACTATTTCACTCTCCATATAATTAGAATCCTGACAAAACATTTGCAGACTATGTAGCACTCTATATAAGTAAGGATTCTGCCTAATCATTGACAGACTATTTGACTCTATATATAAGTTACTAAACATTGGTAGATTATTTGACTCTAAATCTAATTAAGAATCCTGACCAATAGTTGTAGACTATTTGTCATTCCATTAAAGTTATTATTCCAGATTAAACATTGGCATATTTTCCACAACCAAACCCAATTTGTATCTTCAATAACAGGCTTACCTGGATATCTGAGAAGGTTTGTTTTTATCTAACCATTCTTCAAAAGATTCCTCATTTGACTGACCATCAAAAACCAACCACTCATCCAAATCTGCGGCAAGTGCTTCTGCAGAGAAAAACTCGGCATCCATTTCTTACTAAACAGGAAGGTCAGATGGAGCAGGACTGTCAGTCATCGGCTAGTCTGAAACAGCCAAATTGACTGATTGATATTTTAGCCTATGATTCATCCAAATGGACTGACTGATTGATATTTAACAAGACATGATAAAATCAGATAAGAATAAATAAAATCAATAAATAAATTGAGCAAAATTAAAAGAGGAACTGCTTAAACGCTAAGAACAAAAAGAACATGTACATTGACACCCATTCCATTTTGAAATCAATTTCTTAAATTTTTTTTCCAAACTAGCATATCTTTGAAGGCAAGTATTTAAACTAAAAAAACGTTGTAGGATTGGTGTTTCAGGCTCCAATTCGGCCAAACTGACTGACTGATGGATATTTTAGGCTGTGATTCGGCATTTACTAACTGACTGATTTGTATTTTAGTCTTTGATTCGGCCAAATTTACTGACTGATTGATATTTCAGGCTGTGAATTGGCCAAATTAACGGACTGATTGGTTTTTCAGTTCACTTGTGGATTGTCCACTTCATACTAGTCCTTGCCTAACTACTCTAGAAAATCAGGAGGAGACATAATAAAAACCAAACCAGCAATTGCCCAGAGCCACATCATGTGACTCACTCATATACCAGATGCTTGACTTTAGGATGGTAGGCCCCTTCGAGGTCAAAATTTGTCTATTTTTTTAAAATTATTTGTTAATACGAAAATTCACATAATTAGCCTGCATTTAGTGAAAGAATTATACAAAAATTCCAATTAGAAATTGTTTAATTTTAAGTTTGAAAATTGTGATTCAGTGCATTGTCAGGGTACAGCCGGATGGTTTCTGCCCGAATTCTAGCATTTCATTTTTTGTCGATAGGCTACACCCGTAAAATTTGGCATGCTTATTAGAGACATATCAAGCTAAAAAACGGTGCTTCAAATTTTATAAGTTCAGCTTACTTTTGTAATTATTCATCTTTTAATGAAAAAAGTCAAGTTGTCATCATTAATTTTAGAAATATTGATATAAAAAGAGAACTAGGATGAATTTAAAAAATTTCAAGGACAGTTTTTATTTTATTATGTCATCATTTAGCATGTGGAATTTCAGGGTTGTAACTCAAACAGGTATCAAGAAAACAGCGTTGAAAAATTGCCTATCGACAAAAAATGAAATGCTGGAATTCGAGCAGAAACCATCCGGCTGTTCACTGACAATGCACTGAATCATAATTTTCAAACTTAAAATTAAAGGACTTCTAATTGGAATTTTTGTATAATTGTTTCACTAAATGCAGGCAAATAATGTGAACTTTCCTATTAACAAATAAAAAATAAAAATACACAAATTTTGACCTCGAAGGGGCCTACCATCCTTAAGGACTCTATCCCCTGAGTGGTACATCGTGGTAGGATTAGTAAGTACAAATGCTACTACAAAGCCATGGTATAAACAAACTGCAAGTATAAACAAACTGCATGTATGTGACCATGACCAATCCAATTGTCATATGTAATATTCATGTATTTAAACATATACCAGTGGGCTATTTTAAAAATATAAATTTTCTTTGTTTGATTGGGGTTTTACATCATACTGTTAGAAGGTTATTTAACTATGTAAAACACTAAACTTAAAGTAAGAAATAGCAGGAGATTCAACAAGAAAAGATCATTGTTTCTCTCACATATATATCTATTGTCTGTTCACGGAGAACTTTTTTTGTAAAAGTTCTTCACAGCTGATTATTTCAATCCCGACTTTATACATGGAGCATTACATCATGACAAAAAAATCTATATTTATAATAATAATCTGTATACATGTATTATTAAACTCTGCAAAGAACTTACGATATAGCAAAAACAAGTGTAGAATCACTACAGCTGCGACATTAAGCTCTTCTTTACTGGACAGGAGTTATTTAGAATGTTAGCTGATTAAGCATTGCAAAATGTGACATTTAAGTATTTTAGCATCATAGTAAGCATCATTCCAAATTTGAACTCTCTATTTTAAGCAGTTTGGCTTCTATACTGTTCACATCCTTATGTCAAAAAAAGTGACAGAACCGAACGTATTTGTTGCCATGGAAACCTGAAATTTGTTCGGAATGATCCGATTTTCAATAGGAGTTTATTTTAGCATTATATTAAGCTGCAATCCAAATTTGAAGTCTCTATCTTATCCTGTTCATGTCGTCATGAGGGAAAGTTGGACAGACCGACCATACAAAAAAGCTCAGAAGATACCTATAACTTCTAAAAGTTGGGACACTAGTCTAAATTTGGGACAGTCCAAAGAAACATGTAAGACCCCCTGTGGTAAAGCCTATTTCTTTGTCCTACTGCTAAAAGTTATAAGGTATACCCCAAAACAGATAGGACGCATGGAGAAATGGATAAATGACCTTGACCTAGGTATCACAACTTGAATTATTATCAAAAACAGATATAAGTACTTTGGAGAAGTAAGACCTTAACCTTGTGTGATGGTCATGACTCATGACACACCATAACATAATCCCCAGTGAAACCATGCACCACAAACATAACATGGAGCACAACTGTGTTATGTGGTAGTGCCAGTTCTGGAGAAAAGGTGAACTAGAGGGCCACACACATGAGTCGACCAACACACACCTGCCAAGGCTATGCCAGACACCAGACCCTTTGGCGACACAGAAAAAAATATGTGTTGCTTGTTGCTTCAGCACAAGTGCAGCAGACAAGACAAAATGATGACCACACCGTTGCATGTATCCCTGATACGAGTGAACAGTTGGCTATGGAAGGGCAAAGCAAGACCCCGCAACACGCAGACAAAACCTGCTTACACCTCAAAGATGCCTTGCAATCTGGCTCAAAGCATCTTGAAACAGTTTATTTGGATAGGACCCAGTCCATAGAAATAAATGTATGCCCACAGGCTTCCAATGTCCGAAGGACTCCTGGGCAGCCGTAAAAAAACAGAAAGAGTAAGTATTTGTGAATGGCCCACTTCTTGAGCTGCCTGGTGACTGAAGAAGACCAGCGGAGAAGTTCAGACTATATAGTCTGGAACAGATATATTTTCAAATTGGAGATATGACCTTTATCATTGGGGTCATGAGCTTGACTGATGGCCAACACACACCTCCAGCAGTGTGTTACATGTACATTCAAGTTAAGTATTATTCAAATGCAAAAATAAGTTGAGATATAGTCAGGACAGATATGTTTGAGTGATGGACATCTTTTTTTTAGATATATGACCTTGATCTGGTGGTCACAACATTACTTACTGAGTGGGGCACAACATTAAGTCATGTGTGGTAATCATACACGTGTTCAATCTCGATATTCATTCAGGAAATATACCTCAAGGCAATAATAAGCGAAATGAATAGAATGTAATACAAATTTTGATAAGTTATTTTGATGATTTCAATGTTTACCTGAACATTTTAAAATTTTGACAGCTGAATTTACGTGTAATGACTGGCAGGAATTTATGCAAAGAGATTTATTGAATGATATTTTTATAAGTAAAAATATGTTAACAGCTGTACAATCAAATTTTAGTTTTATTTAGTTGTTAAATAAATGCCTAAACTCTGTTAAATTATAGACAATGAATACAAATTTAACGGCGTTTTCGTAATTACAACAACAAAACATCGATTGTCATTTTCGATCGTTTCCATGGAATATTTACTGTGTGTTCATGCAAGCGACTACTGTCAGTCGCGCGAAACAATGCTGTTAAACCAATCTGAGTTAGAGTTCTGTTCACATGACACACAATATGGCAATGAAATCTGGACAAAAGAGAAAGAGAAGGAATTGGTGTTGCTTTGGTCAGAAAGACCATGTCTTTTTAATATAAATAATACTGAATACAGATTTGGCTAAATAGATTTATGTTTAAAGCTATTACCCATAGGGTTTTTACTACATTTATTTGTTGAACTGAAACACAGCACCATGGTGATACAGTGGGAAGAAAAAGAGAAATTCCTTATTAATATAACGGGACACTATTTTATAGTCAGATTTAGCCGATGAAATTTATACATGTTGGCCTGCTGAAAGATAAACCCAAAATAAAGCGAATCATTATATCACTCTTCCATCTAAGTACAATAAATATGTTAACAATGCTTCTCTCATTACAATACAAAGTGTTTTTCATTACACACTACACAGGAGTGGAATATATGAAATATTTTTGACATTTTGACACTTTTGTGTAATGTCTTAATCTTCTTTTAATGAGTAAATACATCGCTGCAGCGGCAGCTAATTTCCATTTTAATCTCGCCATATTGGACAGATCACATGACTTTTTTTTTCCTGGTAAACCTATTCCGGATCGCTGGGTCAATCGCCACTTGTGTGCGCTTTAGTTGACCGAAAACTTTCGCTGGAAATTTTGCCAGCGACCACATCACGGTGACCGCACTGACTCGGCGATTATAATCGCCCGTGTGTCCTCCGCATTAGACTCATCAAACATGCGAAAGACTCAGGGATCAAACTGGAGCTAGACAACGTCACAGTTTTGGAGCAGTTTTGAAGCCTTGCCAGTTAAGCTTAATTCAGGAGCAAACTGGAGCCAGTCAACGTCCCCGTTTTGGATCATAGTTTTGGAGCACAGTTTTGGAAATTCTTTTTAAAGTTCGGGGCAAACACGGAGCAAAGTTTATTTACTAAAGAGCATTAGGAGCAAATTCTCAAGTTATCCTTGATGGACAAAACTTCCATTATTATTACATCTTCAAAAGGTGGTTCACTTTTTTAATCATCATATAAATTATTATATACATTATAAGTGTGTCTGTTATAAAGACTTCCAATGTGTCTTTTTTTTTACTTTCATGGTTTCGCCTTCTGATAGAGACAGAAGAAAAAAGAGCGAAGTTACTTTCTTGCTTTCGTCTTCCGGTAGAGACCGGAAGACAAAAGAGCGAAGTTGATCTCGTACTTTTGCCCTTTTCTTGAAGGTCAAAACCAAGAAGCAAAAGCAGTTTTGCTTCGTTGTTTCGTGGTTTTGTCTTTGTTTTTGATAGAGAAAACTACGAAAGCACGAGTGGCTGCATCCGGCTTCCATACCTAGGCCTATAGCAGTGCCTCCGAGAGAAAATAAGAGAATTCTGCTGAAACATCTATTTGCATCCGCTCGGCAACGTTTCTTCAGAAATTGATTTTAATTTATAGAGGTGATTTACCGGAAAAGTTTACTGAATAATTTGAACGTCAGCTATTTTTCACCTTGTAGGCCTACTAGGCACACGATAGAATATTTAAAATGCTACAGATCATTTCATTACATCTAGAGAAAAATTCCGCTACAAGATGGTGGTGGACTTTAGATCTTTATCAAATTGCATAAGTCCTAAGCAGACGCACCGGTGACACCCATTACCTCGACAGGGGATAAACCATCACTAAGCAACATGAGTCCTGTCCCCCAACCGGATTGATCTGTCAACGTACCGGTACATTTATTTGGTAAAGTGAACACATATTCAACAACACAATCCTCACTAGATTGTACTCCACAGATATGATTGGGGTTTTCAATAAGACTCAAAGTTATTTAAGTTATGAGACAGCTTATATGGGTGAAGGAACTCACCATTCACCATTAATGTTGCCTTTTAGCTAAGAGAGCACCAGGGCAACAGTCAGCCAGCCACTCATTTGTGAATGGTTGTAGTCATATCACATACAGCACAAGCAATCCTGTTTATACAAAACACAGGGATTGTCTGTTCGAGGCTTAACACCGTACTAGAGGTTATTCCACTCACATGATGGCATGTCAACCCAATGGGCGAAGGGAACCACCCTCAACGTTAATGGCATTATAAAAAGACATCACAAATAGATTGGCTGCATGTTGACCCTTAGCTCTGAAAGCACCAGGGCAACAGTCAACGACCTACTCATTTATGAAAGGTGGCAGCCCATGTAATATCATACATGTAGTACCCTGTTTATACATAACTCAGGAAAGTGAGTCATACTTATTGTAAGACAGTTTTTTGACAAAATGTTTATTTGACAAGAAAATGACATGTGTCATAAATACAAAAATAACATGCTACTGTACCGGTAAAATGGGACTGTTGGTTTAAACAGGCCTTCTGATTTGAGTTGTGCTGTCCTATGCTTTAACACTGATCACTCACTTCAAAACAGAAGGCCTGTTTGAAGCGATACTCCAGGCTGAAATAACCCCTATATCTCTTGAAAGGTTACCATTTAGCATTAAATATACTTAAATATGGCATTGACTTATCATTTCTTTATTGCTCTTCTGTTTAACGCTAAAAATACCTAGACATGGCCACATGGATAAATTTGACTGTACTTTATGCAATACCCATTCTTTAAGATTCAATTATAAAATTGATATTATCGATTAGGAAATTAGAAATTTTACCTAAAAAAACTATATATGCATTTTATTGCAGCCCGGAGTATCACTTAAAGTTAAAGTTAGAACTTAGAAGTGACACAAAGTACAGTTTCATATTATTACATAAAGAAAAGATAATTGTGTTTTGGTCTTTAGTCCAACATTTAAACATGATCTGCGTCTAACAATCATAGCAAATTTAACAGGCAGATAAGGTAGAAAAAGTACACACTTTACTTTCTCATTTCATGTAGAGTCAGCATGTTGACAGCAACAGATATGGACAGACATGATGAATCTAGTAACCCATTGCCATGGGGGTTAAAAGGGGGTTTAAACGTTTCAGGAAGTCGAAGTTGCCTTCATTGAGTTCGATAATTTTTGCCTGTAATATTTATATCCCTAATAGGTAATATTAATGTTATTATTACTTTTCTCTATATTTCAAATACATAATTTTGTTTATTGATATGAGCACAAACTTTTAAAATTATTTAACAAGTAAATAACAATTAACCTGGGCCCACTCTAGATCCTGGTATTGTCATTATATAATAATAATAATAATAAGCTTTATTTACAGAGGGTTAAAGTACATAGTACACTCAGTCAGCAAAACACTGATCTACCCCGAGGCCCTCTACACACACACACTCTATCACACTGACCTATTTCCCTGTCGATATTCCATAGTAACTGTTTGCAGGTATTCTAGCCATTGGCCTACTATATTGCAATATGTACAATAACCCTGAGGGATTGATTGATGTTTGGATTGGATTGAAGGGATGGATGAATGGATTTTGGGGTGGATTGATGGGTGGATGAAAGTGTGGGTGTGTCAATTGATGGAATTGGATTGAAAGGATAGATGGATGGAAGGTTGGCTGAGAAGGTGGATGGATGAAGGATGGATGGAATAATGGAGGTTTGGGGGGACAGGATTGAATGGATGAGTGGGTAGGTGTTGGATGGATAGATAGATGGATGGAAATATTAAATTTGGTCCAAAAGTATTCATTATGCAATATTCACCAATTTCAATGAGAAAAAAGTCAACATCAAAAGAAAAAGATACCATTTTCCCACATATATTTTCACACCTTGAAAATGTATATATTTAATCTACACAAATCAAACAACAGCTGCGTACCTGAGATCCGTTGTAGCCCATCCAGGGTTCCTGACCATAGGTAAACATTTCCCAGAGAGTTACCCCGAACATCCAGGTGTCGCTGGCATGGGAAAACTGACGAGATTTTAAACTCTCAGGGGCACACCTGAAAATATTTGCCTCAATTTAAAGTTTGTTTGGTAGTAAAGGTGCACAAATAACTCAGTTCTTGTAAAAAAATCAACAAAGTTTATGTACACAATCAATTCTCTGCATAACTATTACTTGTAGGTTACATATTATTAATATAATGTTAACATTGGTAGTGCAATGATAATGTAAGGGGTTGAGTTGTCAGTGATCTATAAGTGGGTTTGTTTAATGCTTGATAGGGGTTTAATGCTTTACTTAAGGTTATTTCACTCAGATGAGGACATGCCAGCCCACTGGGTGAAGAAAATCATCCTTAACACCACTGGCAACAAACAAAGAGATCACAGGACAAATACAGGACACTCCCAGGACAATACAGAGATCTCACAAACAGATCGGCGTCCTGTTCATCTTTAGCTCTGAATTAACCAGGGCAACGGGAAGCTCCTTCCAACTGCTCCATTCAATTGTTTAATTCATTCTGTTCTTAGAACGACACAACTCGAAACGCCCTTATTAATTATCCTTACTCACTCACCAGGCAAAGGGAACTTTCTTATGTTCTGTCATGACGTAGTGATCTTCCTGACTAGGTAACGCCCTCATTAATCCAAAATCTCCAATCTTCACCTGGTGGACAAACACACATACAGTATTATTTTGAAATTCATTTTATCTTACCACACTTACCAAAATATTACAAAGAATTGCAACACCATCTTAAACATTAGAAATCAGCTTTAATTCAAAATTGTTTTTTTGATTGATTGGGGTTTAATGTCGTACTTAAGGATATTTTACCTATATGACGACGTGCCAGCCCAATGGGTGAAGGAAACCATCGTCAACACCACTGGCAACAAACAAGGACAGAACGGGACAAATACAGGACAACAACAACAGGACACAATACAGACAGCCCAAACAGATCGGCTTCCTGTTCCCCTTTAGCTCTGAAAGCACCAAGGCACCATGAAACTCCCTCCAACCGCCCGCGGCATGCTCAAGGATATTTTACTTATATGACGGAAGTGTATTCCAACAATACTTGAGACTAGCAGAACCATAACATGTCAGGTGTTTTGATACGGTTGGAAAGTTAATCTTCCACCAGTGCTAAGTAAAGACATTCTTGTTACAGCATAGTTACTTTTCAAACAAACGTCTCTTAATCAGAGGATGTATTTTAACATATATTAAAATTTTCAAAACTTCCAACACAATCCCCCAGACTTACACTAGCAAATAAAAGTATGAACATAAAAATCTGACTGCTCAGGATGATAATATAATACTAAAAAACGTTACCTTTTCAGCAGAGGCCATCAGCACATTTCGACAGGCCAAGTCTCTATGGATGAATCTCTTAGACTCGAGGTACCCCATTCCTGTAGCAATTTGGATGGCAAAGTCACACAGACCCGTCAATAAGAACTTCCTTTGTTCTCTGCGCAGCTGGTCAAGAAGAGAGCCTAAGGGAGCTAACTCTGTTACCTGTGGAAAAAACAAAAAAAGAAAAAATTACAGTTAGCTTTTTATAACAATTTTTTTACAGTTGGTTACATATAGAAAATTTGACACAGTTGTAAAACTTGTAGATGCTTTTTTTTTTTTCATTTTATCTACTTTTTTACCATCAGAAAAGCATTACTTTGTTTGTTTGATTGGAGTACCATCATGCTCAAGGGTATTTCATTTAATTGGTGGTGAAGTGTCCACTTCACATCTTTCTTAAAAATGCAGTGAGACACCTAGAAGAACCCGTGTGCGGGGGGGGGGGGGGAGCAACATTGTGCGACTCACCTTTCTTTGATGTACCTAAAAATTATTTCACCCCCATAACTGTGTGTCAGTCAAATGGGTCAATAAAACCACCTTGCAAACCTCTGGTAAGATAGACAAAGACGAGACAGGACAAATACAGGACATAATACAAACAGATCGGCTTCATGTTGTCCTTAAGAAATCTTCCAAGCAATCCACCACTAGTTTTCTTTGACAATTCAACCAATGTATATTACTTCCCCAGAATCTTACCATCATAAGGGGAGTTGACAGTACCACGCCGTAGAGTCGAATCAAGTTAGGGTGGTCTAACGAATGCATGACATTCACTTCCTTCACAAAGTCCTCAAACGCCCCGGGCAGAGCCAAAGCATCATTCTTCAATATTTTCACAGCTACGGGGATCTAGAAAAAGACATAAATCAATTTATCAAATGAATTCGAGGAAACTCAACATTGCATTTGTTTCTTACAGTAACAGGAATCTCATAAAAGTAAATTTCAATGTTATAATGTAAGAGAACAGTGAAAAAGACAAAAACTAAGTATCTTAAATTTTAAGTGATAAATGATATTTCTTCTAAGAGAGAATTTACACAAATGGCTGATATGTTTTTTAATTACTACATGTAGTTTACTACTATAGAGATACTAGGAGAATAAATGAATACTATACGATTTTACATAGGAATTTATTCATATTTAACTATTTGAGACAACAAAAAACAAATGTGTTCTATATTGGATAATATAAAAGTTATATATAATTTCTTTATAACCACATCTCTGATTAATATAGACAAATATGTAAAACAGTTTAAAAACAATTTTTTTTCCCCCAAAATCTTTAAATTTTTACACGGCTAATGAGGAAATAATGAAAATTAACGGTTTATGAATAAATTAAAACACTGTTTGAGACATTCCATAAATCTTGTAAAGAAATATGCATATTTTCTGTCAAATCAATGCATCTGGGAAACTTGTAGATTGAGGTATCAAGGAGTTCTTTGTAAAGCCCAAGCTCAATCAGCCAATTCAGAGTCAAATAAAAAAAAGCGTTTTCTATCTACCTTGTTTCCTGAAGGCGTTGACCAATCCCCTTTCCTCACAACCCCAAACGATCCATTTCCTAGGTTACTGTACATGATTAGGGCCTTTTCACTGATGAGACAGGTTAATAACTGCTCTTTGTTAACTGTGCTCAAGGATTTCCCAGGTGTAGGACTACTTTTCTTTAGGGTGGACTTATCATTAGGCTTACTTCCAGGCAAAATCTGAAGAAAAAAAAAAAATTAAACAAAATTATTTACATAAATAAATACAAGTCACATTGTGTAAAATTTGTTGCTTTGATGTTAAGTTAAATGTCATTCTTAAAATACACCCTCATGAGGTCTCCTATAGACAAGTCAAATGATGGTATGCAATATGCCATATTCTAAGGGAGTATACAAAAAAACCCAGAAAAATGGTTGATATATAACAGCAAAAGATTCTTTCAAATAATGTCACACAAATTTAAATATTTGGGCTGTTACTAAAATGGTCACCAATCTCAA
Source organism: Mopalia muscosa (assembly GCA_031763545.1). Taxonomy (NCBI): domain Eukaryota; kingdom Metazoa; phylum Mollusca; class Polyplacophora; order Chitonida; family Mopaliidae; genus Mopalia; species Mopalia muscosa. The sequence continues at coordinate 4,942 of JARFOD010087101.1, read as the reverse complement.
CTGTTTTTGATGTCAGGGGACTGCATGCAACCCACTTTTTGACATTTTGAGTATCCTACTGGTCTTTTAAGTAAAAAAACATAAATTCAAAATGTAATTGGATTATTTCTTCTCAGTTTTAAAACCAATATTTTCTCATTGCTACGTAAAAACGGTTTGACATTGCATGCAATCTACTGCCCTTTGCCAGAGTGTCCAAATCTTAAGAAAACACATTTTCTGACACGATTTTGTATAAGCTTACCTTATCCAGGATGCCTTTTTTCCTAAGTGTTGCTTTCTTTCTCTTAACAGCGTCCAACAATCTGCGACTTGCTGGTTTACCCATCCCTATCTTCTCTAAGTCCTCCGTCTTCACATAGTCAAAATGACTCAATCTGAAAAAAGAAGGAAACTTATTAATCTATTTGGATATATATCAGACTGGAACTAGTATGTTGTTTTTCATTGATTATTTTTCACAAATTGCAAAACCAATTAAGGAAAAAAATGCAAAAATTCTAAAAAATTCTAAAAAAATAGGTTGTAAATTGCTTTCTTAATCCTATGCAAATCTAACCCATCCTTTTCATAATGCCACACTCATGCGTTTTCCCCATGCTTAAATGTGTTCTACAATGTATTTATTTGATGATAGTGTTTATTTGCTTGATTGGGGTTTAACGTCATAGTTGAGGGTATTTCACTTATATTATGACGTTTTGTCTACTTCACACTGTTTCTTGCCTAGTTACAGTGAACAAATCTGGATGAAACATCCCCACGATTGTCGGAGCAGCATTTGCACATCAAAGTAGTATTAGTAAGTGCTTTTTGATTTTGATTTTACCTAGCCTTATTACGGTGGAAAACCGAGAGGAAACGTCGCAAAAACCACCCCTGATATTGCCGGAGCCACAATAAGTGACACGCTCATATACCTGATGGTCGATCGGCAGATTCGATCCGGTGAACTGTACATCGAAACAGGTTCAGTTTAGTAAGCGCACACGCTACCGCTAAGAGACGGCCGTGGGAGATTAGTAATAGCATTTACTAACCATTAAGCTACGGCTGCTGGCTGACGATACACACTTTACACAACAACAGAATATGAAGTGCTTTGAGCATTGTTAGAAATGAATGTTCACCATGTATCTCCAATACAAAAAAAAGAAGACTTTCGAAGTGCTCATGGGAGTGAAATAACAAAATTGCAAGCATAAATCCTCATTCAAACACAGACTCAGGTAAAACCCCACTTACCTGGTAACTTGTAAGTCATCCCTTAGTTTGGAATAGAACTGTTCTAGCTGAACCTCGTTGAGGAGGTCGATCAGCCATTCCTGGCCTTCATCCTCCGTCATCTTGTGGATTTCACTCTCAAGGTCACTGCAACACAACATCAAGCAATGATTCATTGAGACAAATTTGATTGGTTATGGGTGTTTTATGCAACACTTAAGGGTGGTCATTTGACACATTTCACTTAGAGTCAACACATAGATGTACTGGTGTTAAGAACATAGTGTTAGTTAGCCAGAGTGGTGTCTCTGTGTCTTTGAGTCACCCAAGAAGCCATTCAAGACAACCTGTTTTATTCAAATTTAACATGGGAAAGATAGGGAATTAGTAAAATGAGACAGCCTGTTTCTGTAAAAATGGGGAATTGAGACACCCTCTTCTTGATTTTGGCTAATACCATGGTTGAGTGTGATAGTTGGTTGGGAGGTTGATACAATAGGGTAGTTGAGCGGGGCTCGAAAAAAATGTCTATCTTGGGAACTACATGTATGTTCTGTAACATGCATGACCAAGCAGGGCAGTGTCTTGAAAAATTTCCCAGGTTCTGAGATTCATATCCCAAATACTTCAGACCATAATCAGGGTCCTGAATCCGCTTTTATCTTGATTTTAGCAGGAATTTATGAAAATAGTAATACATGTATAATATTGACATTAATTGGGGCTTGAAAAAATGTGGGCGCCCATATGTTTTGCGTAACTAAAATGGCTCTGGATACTGCCCTGCCAAGTAAGCTATATCATTTTAAGACCACGCCTTCACTAGAGCATGGTTTGCATTCCCATGGTCCATCCATCTCGAACCAAAGAGTCAATCTATTGATTTGTTTGTTTGTTTGATTGGTGTTTAACGTTGTACTCAAGGGTATTTCACTTATATGGGGACGGTTTGTCCACTTCACACTGTACACAGCCTTATTACGGTGGAAAACCGAGAGGAAACCTCGTTAAAACCAACCCCGCGATTGCCGGAGCCACAACATGTGACTGGCTCACATACCTGATGGTCAAAAGGCGGACTCGAACCCGTCAATCTATTGAGGCCATTGCAGGCAAAAGTATAGAACATGGGAATATCACTGCTGAGAAAATTACCAAGAGTTAGGGGAAATTTGAGCAAATCAGAAACAAAAAGAAATGGTAAACTTGTCAAAGTTTGGGGTAAGCGGTCATGCCTGACTCACTCCATATACATGTGTGAATTTTTAATTATGAGGATAATATTGTTCAACTTAAACCATCCAATCTTTTGAGCTTAGAAAGACACACTATGTATATGTAGGCTTATAGTAAGTTTAATATTTCATGATTAGATAAGCAATATTTATAGATCTGTTTGAATTTATATCTTGTGAGTTGACTGTTTTCTGGTTTGATTTGAGTTTAACACACTGGATTGTTCAGCATGTTTAGGTTAACTTATATGGCAGTTTGCCAGCCAAATGGGTGAGACACACTACTGTGTGGTACCCTTTCACAATGTTGGGAAACAAATTACTTACATGATGCAACAAGTTGCAAAAAAAATAAATAAAATAATGTGCAAGTTAACACTTAAAATCAATAACAAATTATCTTAACCCAATACTTGAGATTATTTCACTCATATGCTTAAAATCAATAACAAATTAGCTTAACCCAATACTTGAGTTTATTTCACTCATATGCTTCAAATCAATAACAAATTATCTTAACACCATACTTAAGATTATTTCACTCATATGCTGCAGTACCAGCCCAATAAATGAAAAACACCATCTCCAATGCCACTGGCAATAAACAAATAAAACAATAGGACAACCATAGTTAAGCTATACAATGACATTACAAACATATCGGCGTCTTGATGCCCCTTGGCACTAAGAGCACCTGGGCAACAGGATGCTCCCTCCCATCACACCCTAATTACAGGTGTACTGAAAGTTCTCAGACTCAGCCAGCAGTCTTTAAGTTCAAAGATACAACCACAAACCTAGGACTTCATAGACTACATATAATCTCATTTAACTCTCAACATAAACTTGTAGCACAGATAAAAATAACCTTGCTTTAAATAAAAACAAAAATACACCTCTGATTTAGTGAAGGTGTTAAGTTTAACATTACGGAAACTTGAGAAATGAGAAACTGGGTCACGGATCAAGGGTTAAAAGCACACCCTATTAACATTCCTTTCCTTACATAATTACATTTCATTTAGATTAGAATAAAGTTCGCTTACACCCAAATAAATCAGAAAAACTGATAAAACAAAGTTTGATTGTTTGACTGGTTTTAATGCGATACTTAAGTGTATTTCGTTTATTTGACTAATTTTGTTTGTTTGATTGGGATTTTACTGCGTACTCAAGGGTATTTCACTGGATATGACTATGAATTGTTCCCTTCACAATGCTCATTCCTTATAACAGTGGAAAACCGAGAGGAAACCTCCTAAAAAAAAAAAACCCGCAATTGCTGGAGCCACATCTTGTGACTCACTCATATACCTGAGGGTCGACAGACCCCCTCGATCCTGTGAACGGTACATCAAAGTAGGCAAAGGTTGATTGGAAAATTGTTACCAGTGAAATTGTGGTATCTCAAAAAAGGATCCATAATTCAACACATTAAAAGTGAATCAAAGGCTTGGACCGTGTAAAAATGTTTTTTTTTACTCCATCCCTCCCATAGTCTTAGCTACAGACCCGTCCAACCATCCACCCATAATTTGAGATGGGCAAATTTTCTAAAAATGGCTAAAGTGACAGAATTTCTTAATTTTAATATGGGAAAGATAGGATAATTAAAAATTTGGACAGGCAATATTTCTCAGAATAGGAATTTCTGAGAGGCAGATTTCCAATCCTAGGTTAATATCCTATTAGGACACTGATCTCTCATATCAGTCATATGACAGTGTCACTGTGTACCGGCCCAATGGGTGTGTACTTGTTAATACACATAAATCTAGTAGCTTACCCTGAATGAACTCAGACATTTTATAAACGTTTCAAAATTGTCAAAACAAACCTAAATCATTTCCTTGATATTGTTTGCTATGAGTAAGGAGCTAAAAAAACAAATACCTATTTACATTATTTTCTGTTGTTAATGGTGTTCAAAGTCAAAAGAACAATAAATTATGTAACCCGAAAAGGAACACAAAAAAAAAGAAAAAAAACCTGAAGAATTCTAAAAATGCTAAAAAAAAGAAGTATAGGAAAAACTTTTAAGATGCTATAAATATTTCTGGTTGAGTTAAAAGTTCATGTTCTGAGCATCTAATGAAATGATACATGTAATAGACATCACAGCGACCACAGGTATGTACAAGTCATTCCTGAATATTTCTTTCAACCTGAACTTTAGTACAAACAGTAGTGTAACATGTATGTCGAGAAATTTTTACCTAATCCTTCTTTGTAATCAATTTTTTTAAGCACCAGCATATAAGCATGAATAATACATTGGTTGGTTGGTTGATTGGTGTTTAACATCGTACTCAAGGGTATTTTACTTAGGGGCCTTCACACTTCACACTGTACACAGTCTTATTACGGTGGAAAATCGGGAGGAAACCTCGTAACCCCCACAACCATCAGGCCTGTCTACCCTACTTCAGGTGTAACAAATAAGTTTTTTAATACACTGGGTAGGGGCAAATAACATGTAAGAC
>JARFOD010087090.1:0-18463 GCA_031763545.1 Mopalia muscosa | reverse complement strand
TTTCGTCGAATAATCGGCAAAAAAATATCTTCGTCGAGACGGGCGGGGGGGGGGGGCCCATCCAGTGACCCCCCCCCCCCCCCTCATATACCCATCCGCCCCCTATTGTAAACAAGCAAGCATGCTTATATACAAAATATAAAAATAACTAAGACTTATTCTGTAATTTAAATGTTATCAGATTTCTGTAATTTTACAAGAGAAACCTATACGGTCATATCCGTTTAATCATTGTAATTATAGTTCTATGCCTCGCCTCCCTGCACATAATTACCTCCCTTGGTTTATCATAGCTAAACGGAAAATAAAGGCGAGTTCATCTACAACGTAACATGATTCAACGTCTTGACTAATCAACATCTCTTTGTCAGTGTGATTGCTTTTTAGAAATAATAATTCTATATTGTCAAAAGGGCTCCGAAAGCACTTGCGGCTGTGTAGAACTTAACAACTTCCGGGGCCTGAGCTGATAAAGTAGGTCTAACACGAGTTATCCACAGGCTGATACATTAGGTTCTCTATTATGTAAAAATAAATGATTTATTGTCGATGTCAGATTGTTGCGTTAGTTATTATAGGAAATTTCCTGCGGCAATATATGAACTAAGCAATCTGCATATAATAACAGACAAGGCTAACATGTCTTAGAGTTGCAGACCAATGCAATTTAGTTTTTTTTAAAGTCACGAATAAATTAAATTTACTCGAATAACAGCCGGGGGGGGGGGGGGGGGGGGGCTGTGTCTTGGGGCCTTTGTTGTTTATCTTTTATATAAATGATCTGTAAACAGATAGGAGAAGACATGATTTGGATAATTGGTGCATTGGATCGATGGACACCGATTTGACCTAAATTATACAAGTCTGTGTGGCAGCCTACGGGGTTGTCCTCCTTGCACTGATAGAACACTTTACTGTTGTCCCCGCTGACAGGCCGCTGTCACTGTAGCATCTACACCGATGTGTCTTCATAAACTAGTAAGTTTGCTAATATTTTTTTACCGTCCGAAATTGTGAAGTCAATGATATAATGCCTAAACATATACGTTTTAGTTAGATAAAACGTTTGAGTGAAGTTGTTACGTTAATTTTGGTGAATTTCATATCAACAGTTTGTTGCGCAACTCTAGCTCATTGATCGATAATTGCGTGATGCTGTCAGGCATCAGTACAATATTCCTGTACCCTTATCATTTAGTACTTACATGTAGCGAGCATACAAGTACGCTCGTATAACCGGTGATCGGCTTACAATAGCCCATACTGACTGTACCCTATACGCTGATTCATATAGCAAAGCTTTCCAGGTAAAGGACTCACACAAAATTATATTGGTTAATCTGGTCACATGAGCATACAGGTTTGAAAAATGGCGGCGCTTGGGTCTTGTTCACATCGGTGTGAATTGACCTTAAGACGCAAGCAACATAACATCGCGTTGCGTCTGGTGTAATTGGCCTTTTAAAATTTATCTACGGCAGTTACATTGATGATATTTATAGTGCCAAATCCCCAAATGGTCATTGTGTCTAAATTACAATACTGTCAACAAATGAGGCGTGAGATTTAGTTGAAAAACCAAATGTTTGATCCACAGCATTTTTTCAAATTTACTTTAATCAAACATGTTTTAACTTTAACAGAACCAAGGATCAAACTTAGAGCACATGTGTTCCATTTTTGTTGGATTTCGGACCCACTGAAGTAGCTGATGCATTCCAACAATGAACACGTTATTTTTGGCAAGAATCGTCTGAATAAACTCCTCAACCGCTTCAAGTCTATAATCGGCCAAGAAAAACCAGGACGCGTGAAGATTAATGTACAAAGGTTGGCGTGTACCGTTGTAGTTGGCGTAAAAGTTTTTGTTCAGAATTTCTAGCGTGTGCTCTTTGGTCATTGGAGGCGAAAAACAGGCATCCAAAAAAGAACACGAGAACTTTCCAGTACGGTCGTCAAGGGGAACCACAGGAATTTCCCAGAATTCCGGATGAGAACCCTTTGGACATGGGGGAATCTTACACTTTAATCTGTAGCCGTAGTCCAACGTAAAGGGCCACTGTTGGATTGTTCTACCTGAGCGTCCTGATGTTAAAATACTGGCGTCGTATTCATAACCTAAGCTTTGTAAAACTTCAAACGACATATCGCCGCCGAGTTGAAGATAAGGTGAACGCCAGCCTCGTATGTCCCCAATAGGTATTCCCGCCACTTCTGATAATACGGTTTTCGATACGGACGCTTCAAAATACATGTCCTCTTTGGATATCGTTTTCCAGAATGTTGCTGGTAGCTGATGCGTCACGCTGTGGGAAGCAATCTCAATACCTCGAGTGTATAAGGAACGTACCATGGTATAATTAGAAAACTCCAATGACACGAACAATGTCATTGAAATCGGACAACCATTTGGGTTCAGAATTTTGGGAGAAAACAAACGGTTGTAGATGTCAAAGTTTTGCACATTCACAGCATCATCGAATGAGAAGACAACCATTTGGGGAATTTCGTCGTTAGCTAGATCCCCCGGGGTCCGAATTCCGTTTCTTTCACTTTGGTGAACACAAAAACATTCCGGTAGAGCACAATTTTCGTCATTCACACACACACCATTTGGTGGCATTGCGTAGACTGTTGCAAATATTATAACAGCGGCGGCAAACATCGGGAAATGTTCTGGATATATCATCTCTATTTTGCCAAAAAAAGTCAACACTTCCACCTGCAAGTTATTTTATTAGGCAAACTTAGACTAACACAATGATTTTTCTTTTTATACACCCATAAAAGCACGGATGTTAACATCTCTTATATTAAAGGGCTGTCAAAACATTTCTTCAAGGCATATACTTCCTGTCAAGCATTTTACAGAAATATTAAATAAAAGCCCAGAGGCGATTATGCAAAATAACTAAATGTATACCCTTGCACCAGCGTATAAATTAGTCACCCATTGGTTAGCTTTGTTTATTATTTAGAAGTGTAAATTCCTCAAACATAGGAATATTATACATACAATATATTAATTGAGATTTTTTTATGTTTCGTAATACTTGCGCCCACGTAGGCGGAAGGAAACAACAATACCTTCGGGCCCATGGACTGTCTACGTCTTCCTTCATGGTACATATATCGTATCGTCACAAAGGCTTTGAGGACTACAGGGTCCTCGTTCTGCCTACAGAAGTTACGGTAGTAAGGCGTGACAAGGTGTGTCTTAATGTGAAACTCTTTTCCAAACATTGTTACGCTTGGACCAGATTTCTAGTCAATTAAGCTAGGATGAGTTGTCCCCCATAGGTCGAGTAATCGGCAATGTTCATACAGATCAGTGTGTAACAACCGTGTATAATATCCCTCTGTTATAGGTCCGAACACTGAAATACATGAAACTCCCATTTAACAAAATGCAGGCAAACTTTACAATGCCGCAGTAACAACAGACTACCAATAAAACGCAGAATTAGCTCCAGTGCTCGAAAAGAATATAGTCTTTCTATTATATGCCTGCATAGGCTTTATGCTGTTTGCAAAGTCGCAGATGTATCTGATTGGATTTTTTTGATTTTTGATTTTTTTAAAATTGGCCTTGATCTTTGTTTGGCCACAGAAACAGGGTAAATATGGCAAGGCATAGTGTCAGAACGTCGTTCGACACTTTCCGTACCGGCACCGTTATCTCAGAGGTGAATGGAACATCATACTACAAGAAAACCTGTAATGTTAACCGCCGGATGTTTTGTAGCGCATGCGTCGATATTAACCAAAGTACTACGCGGATTTGTACTTAGTATTATAAAAACCCACATCAAACAAGCCTGTTTCTTGGCTAAAATCTAATTTAAACAAAACACTGAGCTCCACTGACGTCATCAACGCAAGAATAGCCTTTTTTAAGATATGGAAATGGCCGAGGATGTTGAGACATGAGGTGAATGGAAGCATTAATACTACACGAAAACGTGTAATCACATTTGAACAAGACACTGTTATTTTCTTATGTAAGACTTTTTGCAAATAATGCAAAATGTTGTCCTCTGTAAGTAATTTAATAATTCTGTAGCTCCAATGCAGGGGTTTCCAGTTATGACGTTACGACAACGGAGTCAAGTCCCTTTGTTGAAAAACGTTATCGGTTTAGGGCAATAGAGGGTTAATCCACGATTTTTAACATGGGCGGTATAGGGAATATTGCAAATTAACACGTAAACTTTCATAAAACTATATGAATTCCCATTTCCCATAGCTTAAAGTATAACTTTTTGCAAAAGTTACAATTTTAATGCTATAATTTTCTAAAAATAAACAACCCGCAATGTTTAAGTATAGAAGGCTGCCCTAACGTGCCATAACGTGGCAACGTCATTTCGCGAAGAGAAGTCACTCTGTTGTCTCAAAACCTTTCTAATGCGTCATCATATTAACACAAGAGTAGCCTTCCGATATTAACAATAAACACGTGGATGTCATGAAAATAAATCCAGTCTGAAAAAAAATTAATAATATGACGCTCGGTTATAATAATGTATGAGTACGCAATACTATGGAAAGCCGTTTTATCACTTCTACCATTATATTCTACATATTTCGAATAAATTTTGCTTTTATTTTATATATGTACAATTCTTTTCCACATATATAAAATTCTTTTTTACTTATTTTGAAAAGATTTTCACTTATGTGAAAACAATTTCACATATGTAAAATAAAAATTTATTTAACGTATCTAGACTTCTTTTCAACACACTAGAAATCTTTTCAACAAATGTGAAATTCTTTTCCACTTAAGTAAAATAAAACATCGTAACGTAACTATTTCTCATATACGGAAAATAATTTCACTTACGTAAAATAAACTTTTATTTTATATATGTACAAAAGAGTTCCACTCATCAAAAAACTGAGAAATGATTTCTCCCCACAGCAAGGGATCGTATCCAACCTTCATTTGTGCTCCTATCGTCTTGTGTAGACTTTCAAACGAATGCAAAGACGATATAAATATAGTCCACATGCTGTGGAAGTTAAGCCTCAGAAGGGAACACTTCCAAGTCAATTTGTTTAAACAATGGTCCAAATGTATCAAAATTACAACAACATCAAGACAAAGTGAAGAAAATGGCCTACCTGCTGTATATAGGTCATTTGCGTGCGGACTGCCACGAGTCGAAAACTCCCAGATATTTAGCCTACAGCCAGAAAATACAAAACCATGCATTGTATTATGAACAATGCCAATTAAGGTGACAAATAAAGAAGAACATTATATTAAGCGACGGGATTATTCTTATTCAGTACTTTAATTGTAGTCTACATCATTTTATTTTCCCGACGAATCAGACGTAGTACTTAATGCTCTATAAAGAATCGGTCGCAATTGTAGGCTCATTAAACAAATGTAGTTTCATTCATTTATTCTTCGCTAGAAAATAACAAATGCTTTGCGAAATGCAAGGGGTGGATGTCCTTCTAATCTGATTGTGCTTTTTGGGAAAACTCATTGCCGCTAAATACAGGCTGTGAGGGAGAAGTCTGTAATTGAGGTCGTGGATGCTTTTATTTCAGATATCTACAAAAAAGTTCCACTCACCTTTTTATTTTACATAAGTGAAAAAGATTTCCACATATGCTTAAAAAAAGGCTTATTTTAGATATCTCGAATTCTTTTTTACATATGTTGAATTCTTTTTTACCTAAGTGAAATTCTTTTCCACATCTGTAAAATAAATAATTAATTTTGCATATGTGAAATTATTTTCCGCATATGTTAAATTCTTTTGCACGTATGTGAAATTATTTTCCACATATGTAAAATATAAAGTCATTTATTTTAAATATGTGGAAAAGAATTCAACATATTAGATAGATATTTTATATGTGTGCACCGTAGCATGTTATAGACTTACTCTCCGAGGATTTTTAGGCTTCCCTGCCTCGTTAAAGATTACGTGGAATCAGTATTGTTAGGGAACTGTAGTGTAGTAGATATTTGGAACTTGTCTTCTTGCTGTTGATCTTTCAAACACCAGGGACTACGTGGCTATTAAATGGATCGTAGTCTCCTCCCGTTCTTCTCCCGGGACGGACTCGCACATCTCTTGGTTGTGTAAAACCGGCCACTGTGACCTTAAGCCAGTCGCAGATACATCATGAGTGGCCGAAAAGTTTACAATATGTAGAATAAAGGTAGAAGTGATAAAACGGCTTGCCATACTATACAATCGTGCATTTTTTTTTTACCGGTGTACATGCATTATCCATACACAAAAATAGTCAAGCTGTTTTATGCTGGAAAAAAAGATGCAAAGCGTTTATCTACTCAACATATGCAAGGAAAGAAGTCAATAGATATTTAAATCTGACAAATGGTACATAACATGGCACATTCCTATTTTTGTAGATACGAGCCGTTTATTCGTCTGTCAGTCTTTCTCTTTTTGACGTCACTCGAAAAAATTCAACTGACTGCTATCCGCTTTCTGATTGGCTGGAGGTCTGAAGGGAAGTACAATCTCCTCTCTCACTTGCCACACGGCAACACTCCCCGTCACGTGACAAATTTCAGTCTGATAATTGGGTACATTTGTCAAGATGGTCGATGGTCAAAATTATCGAATCGCTTCAGATTTGACAAGATGTAGTGGAGTATACCGCCTGAAGACAACGGAAGAAGGTAAGGGTTACCTAATAGACTCTTCTGTGAACAATTGTTTGTTGACCGGTTTTCTCCGTACGAAAACACATGCTTCATTTTGTTTTTTCGAGGAAACTGGAGCAATTAATTCAAATCAATGCTAATATAACGACTACCGTATAGCTCTTCTATCAAGCTTAAATGATTATAAACTGTATTAAGCATCAGGAATAAATCATATTGGAAGAAAGAATTTACGATTTTTTTCAATGGCAAACATATTTTTAACAACTGCCTAAATCTGTAACCTAGAGTGGTATTTGTGGGAAAGAGGCTGGGCGTCGGCCTCTGAATTTTTTTTTCTTAGAAGAGCTGTCTTTCTGGCATCAGAATATACTGATTACGTTCGTTAAATTACTATCCAGTCTTTAAATGCCATACAATTAATATAACTGTATAACGCTCGTTAGAGACTGAGTAAATATGCGTAGTGAACCGAATTGACAAAATCACTCTTGTCCAATGTTGTGTTATATTTACCCCGAATTTCAGAATAATCTTGAAAAGTATAATCTATATGCATATAATGAGCTGAAGAGATAATATCCCTCTCATCTCATGTTGAGTGGAATTTACCCAAAATTATACGAAAGTCGGGCTAAACGATTTGAATATATGGTGCTTAAAGCAAATTGGACACTTTATTTTCTCTAAAACAGTAATACCTAATTATAAGCATATTTAATATTCACAAAATTCAATATAATTTTAATAATATCTTCCATTCCGGTCAGGCAGACTGTAAAATTTCAGAAAAATTCCATCAGTCTGTTCAATTATAGAAACCTTTATATGGCCGACGCCGTCACTAGGGTTATGACATATGCTTACCTTACAGACGAGCTAAAAAAAAAGGAACGATCTTTGGAATGGATTAGTTTTTTTATGTTTTATTCTATCCCTATTCAGTACAATTGAGCATTGTATAATCCATTTTAAAACAGATATAAACATATTTTGAATAATATATTGAAATATATTGAAATAAATATTGAAATAAATATAAAATACTGATTCAGTACAATTGAACATTGTATAATCCATTTTAAAACAGGTATAAACATATTTTGAATAAATATATTGAAATATATTGAAATAAATATTAAATACTGATTCAATACAGTTCGAATCAATCTGACATCAACAGTATAACAGTATAATTAGGGCCAGTATAGTGTCGGTTGTTGTTACAGTATCTGTTAAATTTATAATAGTATCAGTTGTTATTACATTATCGAGAGTTTAATACAGCATCTGTTGTAACATGGCCCTTTATATCCTCACGGGGAGGCACACTTAACAGTCCCATGGTTTGAAAGATTGGATTTCACTGAGCGGTGTCGGGTCTTTCACCCAAGCCAGCATCTGATGGAAATTAACGATGTATACGTCATCTTTTTCCTGAAGTATGTCCATAAAATCCTTCATGGCTTGTAATTTAAAGTCGGTGCTGAACCACCAGGCGTGCATGTTAATGTAAAGTGGTGCTCTTTGATCTAGGTAGTTGGCCTCAAAATTATTGATGAGAATTTCCAAAGCTTCATCCCTGTTTTTCGGTTGGAAATAGCAACCGTCAATATACGAGCAAGGGTATTTGTTTTCTCTATCGCTAATTGAAACAACGGGTACCTCCCAGAAGCCTTTATACGCTTTTTTAGGACACGGTGGATTGACGCAGATTTCCTGCGGATAACCGAAGTCCAAAGTAAGCGGCCATTGTTGCTGGGTGTTTCCGCTCGTGCCTGGAACATATAAGCTCGAGTCGTACTCATACCCTGCTTGTTGTAGAACATCAAAAGAAACATCTCCGCCTGTTTGGTGATAGGGGAATCGCCACCCGTAGATATGATCAATAGGAATTCCCGATCTCGATGAGATCAATCTCCGAGATTCCTCCGCTTCGTACAGCATGTCTTGGCGCGAAATTTGCCTCCAGAAGGTCGTTGGGGTGCGGTGGGTGACGCTGTGTGAGGCGATCTCCATGCCACGGTCGTAAAGGGAACGAACCATGTTGTAATCTGTATAATTATGCCAGACAAATAAAGTCATAGAAATTGGACAATCATTCGGGTTTTTACGTGATTCCGGAAACAGGGTCTGGTAGAACTTGTAGTTTAGCACATTCACTGCGTCGTCAAAACTGAATACAACCATTTGTGGTATCTCCTGTGACGGGATATTTCCTGGAGTGGCACGAGATTGGTCAAGCGAATTTCGGTCTGCGCAGAAACAGTCTGGTAGCGAGCACGTATCACCTTGACTACACTCTTCGTCTGGATATGGCGCTGAATCTACTATCATCGACATAGAACAAATTGCCAACAAAAACAAACACTTTTCTTTCATCATTTTGGAAAAGATTGACGTGTTAACTATTATGTTTTGATGTGCATAAACCTTTATCCAACAGCAAATCGACTGAGGTTTATACGGCAATCACCCGTAAAATGCAGTTTATATACAAAGTGCGCGGCACTAAAATGACGTGGAGTCTTAAATTAATAAACAACGAGGGATGTTTGTCGGGAAGTCACCAACCACTTACTAGTAATGTTTGGTTATATATTTGAAGCATAATCCGGTTACATTTGTAATTGCACATGTGATATGAACTGCACCTTTTTGATGAAAGTGCAGTCGCTTCCTCGTGTGTGTAAATACACACGTTGCATCAACATCCACGTGATTAATCAAACAGGATTCCAAGAATTAGAGATTTTCTTATTTTATCATAGTTTATCTTTTAAGAAGAGAAAACAAAACGATTCATACAATGTGATAAATTTTGATCGACATTAATGCAAAAATAAGAATCCACTACAAAAAGGTATCAAACGGTTCAGTTCATATTTTGAAGAACGTATAAGTTTGGTACATTCATGCATAAATTCAATAGCAGCTGAAAAAAAAGGTAAAAACAAAAATGTATAAAACTTTAAGCAGTTTAAAAAATGTACATTTTTTTTTAATTTTTTTATATAACCATGTTAATAATAAAATAAGGCAATTTTCGTCATCTTACATCCACGGTTTAGGTACAAGCTAGATGAATATTGGTGGTTAAAATATGGGGTGATATGTAATGCCGTAATTAAAAAACAAAAACGCGCTTTTACCTTTTTTTCTGTTTGCCAATTAAAACATTGACGTTTACGTTGTCATTGCTGTTATGTGATTATATATTCAATTTAAAAATAAATAATTATCCAGGCACCTTTGAATTTCAAGAAAGTTAACGTTTGAAAAAAAATACGTGTCGTCCGTCATCATATTTTTAAAATGTTATCAGCCATTTTCAACATTGCTGAATTTTTAAGTCGGCATTTGTATACTTCGCTAGTGATTATGTTATGTTTAGTACTTGAACTTCTGCATCTGCATCAGAAACAAGACTGGAGAACAGTCCAACTAATAAGTAATTATGTAAGCGGTTTTCTGATTGGACTATTTGTGAATCGTATAGCCCAGTGATATGTATAAGCACCGCTGGTTCGTCAGTTGATGCAATGGTAAAAACCGGCCTTGTGTCCTGGACGTAGGAAGGTGTAGGATACTGACAGCCCAAGGAGAACGTATATATCTTGCATCTTGGGCCTAAAGATTATTTACAACTTTGTTAACCAAACAAATGCACTCGTAAAGCGGCACTGCTTGGTCAGAAAAAATCATATTTTTTATTTATTGCAGTTTACACTGAAGGCGAAGCGGCGCGTCGAGTTTCTGTCTTGACCAAGATGTCTATACCAAATGTCATGGAGGTATAGACAGCGACAGTTTTAATCAAATTTTTTGGTGGTTATTTTTTGGACTTAACCGAGAAAACCGGGTCTGAAATTCGCTTGGTCATAAGCTAGCCTTAAATGACGTTTGACCTTCCCCATTTTCTTGTGACCACGTTATATGTCGGTTATCAACGCCATAAAGACATGTCCTAAATTTGTATAAGGAACGTATGAACTGCACTGCCTTCGATCTGGTCGTAAAATATTTTTTCCAGGCAGCCCCCAACTTCAAAATTTTATCGATAGATGCCTGGTAACATAATATCCCGGTAATAGTCATTTTCGATAACTTATCGTGGCTATTTAACATCAAGGAGTCCTCAATTTCCAGTTAAACCACTTTCCATTCCATATTCCCGAATATAATGTGTAGCGCAACACGGAAGATTTTGAAATCAAAATTAGTTTCTTCAGACAGAAAGGGCAGTTTTTGTGACTCGCTCATAGGCCTATACCACGGAGTCGACAGACGGACTTGATCCTGTGGACGGTACATCGAAGTTTGCTTAGAAGGCACACTCGCTTACCTCTAAGCCACAGCCGCGGGGCAGAAAATACGGGAAGGTATATAAGACTTCATTTATCTTTAGAATTCCGGAAACACCCCGCCTCGTGACTTCCTGGTAAGATAGTGATGTCGCGGGCTTATCCCAAAGTGCCCAGTCTGTTCTGAAAAGCTAGATGGTACTTGATGGTTACAAAAGGCACACAAATAATTAAAATTGAACATTCCGCGATTGTATTTATTTGAATGAGAACACTGGTATGCCTACCCTTTATTAGAATGATTAGTCTCTGAACAAACAATTAGAACAGGTGTAAATTAAACTCAAACTCAAGCAATTTACAACACTGGATGTAATATGGTTAAATAGGTCTAGATCAGCAGCTGAGGACTCCTATGTATTGAATGTGCGGGATACTAAAAGGGAATAAATTGTCTCCCTTGGAAATGTTTTCATCATAACGTATAATGTTCCGCAGATGAAGTCTGGATTAATTTTCTCAGCTTTGAGAATTTTTGCTAATTAGTCCTACACGAAAAGAGAATAATAATGGATTTGAAAGAAAAACATTATTTTTCTTGACGGATTTCTGTTATTCCTATAGCTTGGCCGTTAGTGTGTAACCGGATGGATTTGTCGTCGCGGCAGGGGTGTTTAGATTTAAATCGAAGTTGGCAAGGGAGTTTACTTTATCCTTGCAAAACGGTCCTCTGGCGTCAGAGCATTCATGATATAGTGAATCTTTTACATGACGTCTCACACATTTTGGCATTGTGACGTTACTGAAAAGTCCATGGATCTCGTAGGGAACGCCAAAGCAGACAAAATTCAAGGTTTATAAATTTGACTCCCAGATTGTTTTTTTCATTCAAGATTATTTTATTGTCTAAAATTTTATTTTTCTTGTCCAAGATTTTATTATTCTTGTCCAATGTTTTATTTTTCTTGTCCAAGATTTGATTTTTCTTGTCCAAGGTCACGTGAGTCTCGGAACGAAAAAAATTGGGCAAGAAAAATAAAATCGTGGACAAGAAAAATTAAATCTTGGACAAGAAAAATTAAATCTTGGATAAGAAAAATTAAAATCTTGGACAAGAAAAAAAATCTTGCATGAAAAAAAATCTTGCAGTTGAATTTATAAATCTTGAATTTTTTCCGCTTTGGTGTGCCATAGACTGCCATAACCTTTTGACCATCAGGTATATGAGCGAGTCTCATGTTGTGGCTGCGACAATTGCAGGGGGTGTTTTTACAAGTTTCCTCCTGGTTTTCCATCGTAATAAGGCTGTGTACAGTGTGAAGTGGACAATCCATCTTCATTTAAGTGAAATACCCTTGAGTACGACGTTAAACACCAATCAAACAAACCAAAAAATTGAAAGCATATCTTTATTGAAAGCAGAGGTAGCTCACCAATGGAATGTTTTTGTTGGTTGTATAGCACCAAAAGAAGCTAACACTTACGCATTTGGTATCTGTAAGGCAGATTCTGAAGTATTCAGGAAGGATATTACACAGTGAAATTTGAATTCCATATAACTCAAGCGATATATTAGCATCCCAATTTCACTGTGCAAAATACTTTTTATTATTGATATCAAAGATTACACATTATGACAATTCCTAACCTTATAGTGTTTGGGATAGCATAACAGTTTATGACATGCTCAAGTTCCTCAACCAAAAATATAAACTCTTTCTCCTGATTGGCTATAAATATGACTTGACACTTGCTCTGACACTATGATACTGCATGATGGGAAATGACTTGCTATATAATATGACCTGTGTTGAGTGATGTATTTATGCTCCTCCTGTATGTAACGGCACAATAGAAATGATTTGATGCACATTTATAGGAAAAGTAATAACAAAATGTAGCTATGAAAGTGCTATGCCCGTGAGATATCCATTGGTGAGTGAAAGCAATCCTGGTATTTCATGGACATTTATGTAAGTTGTGGAGAAATAGAGGATGACCCCGAGATATTAAACTTTTGAAACAAGAGTAGAAATTTGCAATTATTCTGTCTTTGCCAATATCAATATCGGTCCATATCTAACATAAAGAAAGCATTATAAAGACATTGAAACACTTTTAAAGACCTATGTGTCAGGATGAGTGTTGCTCAGGGGACTGACCTCTCAATCACCTTATTGTACAGCAACCGATTGAACCAATCTCCGTCTGTTGTTCACCTTGGTAAAACAGTACACATACACTATTGCATGTCCTGTTGGGTGTGCATATAATGTGACTGTCTAGACAGATCTACATGTACCTATATTGTGACTGGTTGTTATATTGTGCTGGGTGTCCATATCCTGTTACTGGTGGGCATGTCAGGCAGGCAGGGTGGCATGTCAGGCAGGCAGGGTAGCATGTCAGGCAGGCAGGGTGGCATGTCAGGCAGCCTCAGGCAGGGTGGCATGTCAGGCAGGCAGGGTGGCATGGCAGGCACTGTAGTATGTCAGGAAGGGTGGCATGTCAGGCAGGGTAGTATGTCAGGAAGGGTGGCATGTGAGGAAAGGTGGTATATCAGGAAGGGGGCATGTCAGGCAGGGTAGTATGTCAGGCAGGGTGGCATGTGAGGAAAGGTGGTATATCAGGAAGGGTGGTATATCAGGAAGGGTGGCATGTCAGGCAGGGTGGTATGTGAGGAAGGGTGGCATGCTAAGAATGCGGGCATGATAGACAGGGTAGTATGTCAGACAGGGTGGCATGTCAGGCAGGGTTGTATGGCAGGAAGGGAGGCTTGTCAGGAACTGAAAAACGGCGCGTCAAGAAGGATGACATGGCAGGAAGGGTGGTATGTCAGGAATAGTGGCATGTCAGGAATGGGGGATGTGAAGAAGGATGGCATGTCAGGCAGGGTGGCATGTCAAGAAGGGTGGTAAGTTAAGGATGATGTCATTAGGTACATGATTTACTGATGCGCTACTGTCATATGAATGAAATAACCTCCAGTACAATGTCACATACCAATCAATAAAACAAACAAAATTGTCTCTACATGAATCATTCAGTCGGCTTTACAAATTGCTATATTTTGCAGGAAACCGACTGCGGGATCTACCAGGCTCAATAACAAAACTCCGTATTTTACGAACATTGGATTTGATGGACAATCAAGTGACCCACCTGCCTCAGGAGTTGTGTCATGTTCGTACACTGGAAACTCTGCTTGTCGACACGGAATCAATGGTCTATCCTAGTTCAGGTAATTCCCTTATTCAAACATGTGACAGAATCAATGGTCTATCCTCATTTAGGTATTTCTCTCATTAAAACATGTGACACAGAATCAATGGTCTATCCTCCTTCAGGTAATTCTCAAGATTAAAACATGTGACACAGAATCAGTGGTCTATCCTCATTTAGGTTATTCTCTCATTAAAACATGTGACACAGAATCAATGGTCTATCCTAGTTCAGGTAATTCCCTCTTTCAAACATGTGATACAGAATCAATGGTCTATCCTCATTTAGGTTATTCTCTCATTAAAACATGTGACACAGAATCAATGGTCTATCCTCGTTTAGGTTATTCTCTCATTAAAACATGTGACACAGAATCAATGATCTATCCTCATTTAGGTTATTCTCTCATTAAAACATGTGACACAGAATCAATGGTCTATCCTCATTTAGGTAATTCTCTCATTAAAACATGTGACACAGAATCAATGGTCTATCCTCATTTAGGTTATTCTCTCATTCAAACATGTGACACAGAATCAATGGTCTATCGTCATTTAGGTAATTCTCTCATTAAAACATGTGACACAGAATCAATAGTATATCCTCATATAGGTATTTCTCCCATTAAAACATGTGACACAGAATCAATGGTCTATCCTCATCTTGGTTATTCTCTCATTAAAACATAGGACACAGAATCAATGGTCTATCCTCATTTAGGTATTTCTCTCATTAAAACATGTGACACAGAATCAATAGTATATCCTCATATAGGTATTTCTGCCATTAAAACATGTGACACAGAATCAATGGTCTATCCTCATTCAGGTAATTCTCAAGGTTAAAACCTAGTTATATTCAAGGTGGGGGATGAAAGCTTGTATAAGTAAATGATTACTTAGAGTAGCTCAGGAGTTTGTGTTTTATTCATAAACATAGTTGTTAGGCACAAGCTGTTTTTTCCATTAAATAATTTCAAATAGTCAACCACATTCCACGGACAAACTTTTAAGTTCTCTTAAAATCAGAAGATATGTGTTCTAAATTTAGTTTGTTTACACGCTTTAAATAAACTTCTGTTAGTAATACTGTCTTAACATAGCACTTAATAAACATTAATTTGACAACAGAGGTGATCATGTCACATTGTTTTGTTTTGTTAAAGTGGCATAATTGGTGTGCACCGCGCTCATATAAGTGAAATAACCATATGGGCTGTGCTATAAGTCTCCTTCATTGATGCCAGGTTAACCCAATGCAGTCAAATAAAATAAAGTCTGTCAGTATGTATCTAACTTCATACATTCTTGTTTCAGAAACATGTTCTCAGGGTACAGACTGTGTTATGAAATACCTTTGCTCAGGTAATTTGATGAGTTTTTTTTGTGTTTGCAGCTAGGATTCTGACTAAAACATATCTTAATGTCTAAAACAAGCCGTATTCTGACGAAGCACACACTGTAAGCCCCTGTCGACAAATTAATATGCATCAGCTCAGTCGCTCATTTTACAGACAAACATAATCACCAATACAGCAAAACCTGCCTGTCTAACAAATAGCGATGAGTTTCGCTGACATTTTCAGTGTCACAATTTCTTACCATCTGGTTTTGAGACTCATCACAAAGACCCAATTAAATTTTTGAGAGACTGTTTTCAACCCTAAAGTTATCAACAGACAGAATTAAATAAAAGCTGTCTACAGATTACAAGGGGTCAATACAAGTGAATTAACCATCTGGGGGTCAACATAAGTGAATTAACCATCAGGGGTCAATACAGGTAAATTAACCGTCTGGGTCAATACAAGTGAATTAACCTTCAGGGTTCAACATAAGTGAATTAACGTTTAGGGGTCAACATAAGTGAATTTACCATCTGAGGTCAAAACAAGTGAATTAACCTTCAGTGGTCAATTAACCATCAGAGGTCAACTTAAGTAAATGAACCTTCACAGGTCCTTACAAGTGAATTGACCATTAGAGGTCAACTTAAGCAAATTAACGTGAAAGGGGGCAGTAAAAGTGAATTAACCTTGAGGGGGCAATACAAGCAAGTTAAATGAAATGAGCCAAAGCAAGTTAATCAACGTCCATGGACATGAATAACCCATCAAATTCAAGGGCCAATAAAACTGCATCATCCTCAATAAAAGAAAAACCTTTAAGCATTAGGCACTAATCAGTCTGCTGCGCCCAGTTCTGCTTTAAACAACAAAGAAACCAAATCAAGCAGGAATTCCATCCAAATTCTACTGGCAGGTGGTTGGAGGGAGCTTCATGTTGCCCTGATACTCTCAGAGCTAAAGGGGAACAGGCAGTCGATCTGTTTATGGTGTCTGTATTGCGCTCTGTTGTGGTCGTTCTGTATTTTAACCATCTCGTCTGTGTTTGTTGCCAGTGGTGCTGAGGGTGGTTTCTTTCACCCCTTGGACTGGCACATCATCTTATAAGTGAAATACCCTTGAGTATGACGTTAAACTCCAATCAAGCAAACCGAATTCTACTGTTGTTTCCCTCTGTTTAAGAATGCGGCATCGAATACATCACTCCATCTAGTGTTGTTCTTGGTATCCTGGAACCACCAAAAGTTACCTCTCCTACTATGGTCACTCATGCTCTCCGAGCAAATCCTGATGATATAAGACTCATGGTAAATATGAAAGATATTTATTTTCTTTCTTCAATGAATCGTTTTTATTGGTATACCACCTGATAATGCCTGGTATTTGTTGATGCTGACAGTGTCATAAAAGCAACATAGCTCACTGGAGAGAAGATACTTGTTTTGCTCCATGAGAGTAACCTCCCTTTTTCTCTCATGAAAGCATCAATATATAGCTTCAATATAACACTGTCTGAATGAAGGAATGGATTTTCTATGAAGTGTCTGTGACTGTGCTACACATGATTCTGCTTGGTATACCATAGATTATTGAATAACACATGATTCTGTTTGGTATACCATAGATTATTGAATAACACATGATTCTGAAGTTAAAATCAACATTAATTATTTGTCTAATATACACTGTTTATGCATCCATTTCAGGCTAGCTTTGACCAGTATGCAGCTCATAAGGTAGACTTCATCTATGTTTCTGTATTATTGTATTATTGAGGAGGTATTGTTTAAGGCATGGCCCTATCATAAAGTATTAATATTAGGATTAATAAATACTAGCATTTACCTATTGACATACTCTTATAGAGTAAGTTTACTATTTTACAACTGAAATTTCATAAAATTTGTAAGTTTTGTTTTACTGTATCATGGTAGGTTTATTGTTTCCATAGGAACAGTTGTAGTAAAATTTGTATTTGTTTCAGGAAAAGAAAAGATTGGAAATGATTGAGTTACAGAGAGAGTTTGAGACAGACCGGTTACAGCAGGCTGAATTGGCAGCCATGTCAGCTGCCGGCAAACAAGAACTTGTTCAAATCTTAGCTCAGGTGGAGTTACTTTTTTAAATATTTCAGAAATTGTGTATCTATTAAAACTAGATAGGCTGTTTAAGGAGAAAGCATGTATAAACACCACTCACTGCGATCTCCATCATCATATGAGTGAAATACGCTTGAGTATCACATTAAATTCTTATCAAATTAACAAACAAAATATCCTTGCCTGAACTGGATCTTTTACAAAAGTTCCCATTAACCATCACTCCTACTTAAGAGCTTCTGTAAAAGTAATAAGAAATGTAGTGTTTAGGCTGTGATGGTGGTCTCAAAGTGGTGAGGTTTAATTGGAGTGGATCCACTCACCTATGAGGCCGACACAATGACATGTGGGTTAAATAACCCAAAGTACAGTACAAAAACTCAATCAAATAAAGAGAAAGAAGAAATGTAATAAAATCTGTTTTAATGAGAGCTTCATGCATTAGACAGAGTCCTAGGAATGAAATAGTCTCTTAACTGTAACGTTCTTTTACAGGAAGAAAAAAAAGTGTTTGCGGAATTAAACTACTTAACACAACGCAAAGAACAGGACAGGATAAACTTGGTGGCCTCTATACATGCTGGTAGGTACAACTTTATACACCCTAAGGACAGTTTGTTCGGAACATATAGCTAGTTACCACAAGCACCAGATAAATTGCTAAAAGTGGATTAGATATAGACCTTCAACATAGGTAGATTAGATTTAGACCTTCAACATGGTGTAACATTATCTAAAAGCTGATTAAATTGCTAATTGTGGATTAGATCTAGACCTTCAACATGGTGTAACATTATCTAAAAGCAGATTAAATTGCTAATAGTGGATTAGATCT